>JAPDKZ010000062.1:0-195601 GCA_027569885.1 Aspergillus diversus
TTGAAGGCGGTTGACGCTGTTTAGGTGACATGGTGGTTGTTTGAATAATTATCAGTATCTCGACGCGTCGATGTTGAAGGGGGTGCGCGGATCGACCGGGTGCGCGGAACGGGCGGGAATTACGTTAACTACTCGTAGAACCGGATTAGGTAATAGTAAAAAATATTCTTTATCACCATAAATCTAGTTCTGCAGGTAACTAAATCTGGTTCTTTTGTTGATAAGAAGTATGTACCTCTTAGCCCTCAATATCTGAGATAAAATAACCTCCAGTAGAAACACGAGGACGAAGAGGAATCCTACATGTTCTAATGATTATAGACCTGAATTAGAAAGCAATATTGCAGTACCATAAATCCGTGGCTAGAAACGACGAGACTAACTAGAGAAAAAGTATCGCATCCTGCCCCCAACCAAGCAATAAATCATAAAGTGGGAAGAAAATCGGGGCCTTAAGAAATATTCTACACATCATTTGGGGGGAGGACAAAAAAAGGGGAAAAAAAAAGGAGAATAAAGGAGGAACGATCATAAAAGTGTAAGGCACATGGAAGAATTGTGGTGCCTTTTTAATTGTATTTTCGGAGCTGTGGACCAGAGTTAGTTGGGAGAATGATAAGCTGGCATAGAGGGGAATAGGAGGGCTTACATCAAGCGTCAAAGATTTACTACTGTTTTCCACCTGATCCCTGTAGATTCCGACTAAAGCTTCACTGTTCTGGAAAAGTCCCGTCTTCAAACTGATAACGATGAATTGCATTCCAGGCGCAGCGTGGTCGTAGATGTAGTTGGCAATACGGGCAACGTTGGTGTTGTCCAGAGCAGCGTCGACCTCATCCAGCACGAAGAAAGGCGATGGCTGGTAGGAGTGGATGGCAAAGAGTAGGGCTAGGGCAGCCATTGTCTTTTCACCACCGGAGAGGTGTTCCATATCTCGGAAACGCTTGAGAGGTGGCATGGCATGGTATTTAATACCATCCAAGTACGGCTCATCGGAATCCTCGATATCCAAGTACCTGTGTGGCCTTTTCGTTAGATACGAGTCACGTCACTTTCTCGGAGAGGCAAAGCTGCTTACGCTTGTCCCCCCAGGGGGTAGTTGGCACTCCGGGTCAGCTCCCGGTAGATAGGCCCGATTTGCTCAGAGATATGGGAGAACGCTTTGTTGAAAAGGTCCGATCGTCGACGCATCGCCTCTTCAAATTCTTCCTTGGTTTTGCGCGCACGTTTTCGAGCATCTTCAAAGTCCTTCTCCGTACCACGAAGCTTGTTCTCTACACTCTCTAAACGCTCCATCGCGCGAGCGTTCGGTGCCATCTTGTCGAGTTCGCTGTTCAGATTTCGGACTTTCTCTAATAGTTCCTCCTCAAGTTTCTCATCGGAATCCTAAGATTGAGTTAGCACTTACCGGGCCTAAAAACCAGGGGGGCTATGGCTAGGTACATACTTCCTTGAGAGTTTCGCCTAGAGAATCAAAATCAACTTCGATACCATAGTCTTGGACGCCAAATGAGCCGCCACTTCCACCTTGAGCGTCCTCGTCAACGTCCATCGCATCGGGGTCAGCTCCCTGGACCAGATCATCAATGGGAAGATGATCGAGTGGGTTTGAATCGTCGGCTAAAGGTAGGTCGATATCCTCAAGCTTGCAGCGTCGGAGAAGAGCGTAACGACTGGACGAGTTGCGCTGAATCTCGGTTTCTAGGCCGCTGATATTTTTGAGGGCACCTTCGACGTCTTTACTACGCCTCTGTAGCTCTTTGCGGTGCTGTGCGAGATTCTCGGCTGACTCGGCATAGGTCTCTCTTTCCTCCTCAAGTTTTTCTCGGAGAAGATCAAGCTCAGCATTCAGTTCATCGAGCTGATTGCGCACTTGCTCTTGCTCTGCTCGGAGCTCCTCGATGAGATCCTCGTCACGCTGGTGCTGCGTCTCTAAGCTAGCAATTCGATCACTAGTGGCTTGCAGCCGCTGCTTCTCAAAGCTGAGTTGATTCTCAATTCTACTCTTCTGCGTTGTGAATTCGAGTTTTTTCTGCGCAGCCTCCTCATGCAAGGAGCCTTGTTGCACCTCATATTCGCGGATATTAGCATAACCAAGACGTTTGCAGAATTTACGATATATGTCGTCCTCGACGGAGCTGACAGACTCCTGTGATGCATCGATGGCCTCACCCAACTCATCCAGGGCCTCTTGTCGTTCGCTATATTTCGGTCGGAGATCTTCGAGCTGGCGCTTGACGAAATCTAGCTCAGTATGCTTGCTCTTCAAGTTTCTTTCCAAAGCCTTGAGCTCTTCGCGGGCATAGGCAAGACGCTGTTCTAGACCCACCAAGTCACCTTGTAGGGTCTCCTCTTCAGTTCCCCTGCGGTGGCCCTTGGGCAGGTTGGCAAGGTCTGTCATCAGCTTATCCTTGAGCTTGAAAAGATTCTCAACTTCAGAGTCCTCCCATCGCTTTGAGTTTTGCTGCGGGCCACGACCACCTGTCATCAACCCACCCTTATGAATCACCGTCCCATCCAGGGTGACCGCCTTTGCGTCCACGTTTCTTTCGTAGCAGAGATATTTAGCAGTTGCGAGGTCATCACACACAATAGCGTTACCGCACGCGTATGTAATAGCCCTTGCCACCGAGTCGTCGTAATCAACCGTCTCAATTGCCGGCCGCATACCCCGATGCATTCCCTTCAGATTGGAGTTGAAAGCCTTGACTTGAATCGTTTCCAGAGGGATGAATGTTGCTTGGCCGGCGCGCTGATCGCGGAGGTGCTGAATGCACTCCTTGGCGGTCTTCTCGTTGTCCACGACTATGGCATCAAAATGCCGTCCAAGAACAGTACTGACAGCTTCGGCGTACTTCTTCTGCTTTGGTTTACAGAGGTCACTGACACGGCCCTTGACGCCGGGGAAAATCCGCTTCAGGGTCGAAATCAACTCCTTGGCCCGAATCTCTCGTTCCGTCTGCTTCTTACCGTCGTCCGCTTCTAGGAGCTTCTTCAAGACCACTTGAAGCTTCTCCTCAAGCTCGGTTCTCATCTGGGACACGCGTAACCGTTCAGAAGTAAGGGCATTTAGCTCCTTCTTCTTGCCATCGATCTCTTTTGATGTGGTTTTGACCGTAGTGTTAGCGGCCGCTTTGCGTTCCGTCAGGGACTTGTTATCAGCCTCTAATGTCTCGAGTTGCCACTGGGTGCTTTCGAACTTGCTCTTCAGGCTATTGCAGGCTTCCGCGTCGGTCTTCCGTTGGCGTCGAAGATTTTCGAGCTTCAGTTGCTCGGCAGATGACCGTTTATTGACTTCTTCTTTGAGCTTGTTGTATTCTTGTTGATCAGCCACGCTCAGCTGGCCACCCTGTTTGCTCATCGTCTTTTGCCATTCCGCTTCCCACTGAGCCTGGGCCTTTTCAACAACCTTGAGGTCCTTTTGTAGCTGCTTGGCATTGGCTGATTGAGCCTCGCGTTCCTTACTGATCTCTGCAATCCGCGATATATATCGCTCCGCTTTTTTCCTGGTGATGTCGACTTTCTCATCAATAGGAACAAGGGCGGTGGTAGCCTCCTCAATTTCCTTTTCCTTTCTTACAATGCTCTTTTCAGCGTTGGCCACATCCCGACCAAATTTGGCGTGAGATTTCCTGGCATCCTCGACATTCTTTTCGTACTTTTCCACACCACGACGATACTCCTTTAGTTCATCCTGGTATTTCTGGATGTCCGCACTCGATGCGTCAATAAGACGCTGGAAGTGGAAGAGCTTCCACAAAATATGGGTTATAATCGCTTGATCACGCTCTTCGGCCTTTCTAGCATAGTTCTCGGCTTCTCGTTTCTGTTCTTGGTACTGCTTGATCTCGGAGTTGATTCCACGGCGACGGTTAAGTTGCACTGTTTGCTGTTCTGCCGCTTCCTCCGCCTCCGCCTTGAGCCGCTCGTACTCTGCCTTGTATTCGAGACTTCCTGAGATTTGCTCGATTAGGCGCGTAAGATCTTTCGGTGACTGTGAGGCAATCGCTTCCACATCTCCTTGGAAAACGAGGAAGTTGCGGGCCTTGATCAAGATATTTTCCTCCTCCAGCGCCTCATTGTATTGCTGTGCAGTGACGACCCGGTTGTTGATGCGATATTCGCTGACTCCCTGGCTAGTGATAGAGCGCCGCCATTGCTGTTCTTCACCGGCGTCATCCTCGTAGACGGCCATAACCCAAGCTGTCTTGGGGTCGTTAGAGCCACTGGGGTCTTGCGATTGCTCCCCGTCCACTCCATCTTCAGTTGGCTCTTCTCCATTCGGTTCCCCATCCACCGCATTCCCATCGGCGTCAACTTTGGATGTACGTAGGACTCGGCCGCGGTAAATAAGATCGCGCAGGTTGGTGGATCGTAGGTGCGAAGATTTGATACCTAGGACGAATGAAATCGCATCCATCCTGGGACGAAGTTAGTTCCCCATGATTATCAGTGACAGAAGGCTAGTGAAAAGGAGAGCGCACGAATTGGACTTTCCGGACCCGTTGGGCCCGATAATCGAGGTGAAATAAGCATCACCAAAGAGGAGCACATGGTGACCCTTGTAGGATTTGAAATCTAGGTACGGTGTCAGTCAGGGTTTCCGGAAGCTGGGGTGGCATTCTGATTGTACAAATTCACATACTGTAGAGCTCGAGGCGAATAAGTTTCCCCATCTTGCAGCCACGAAGTCGCTCGTTCGCAGCGACCGTAGGAGCACGACGCAAGGACCAGACGTACAGTTCACAGGTAGTGCTGCGATGATGCGATGGTTTAGGTTGTTGTTTGAGGGGCCGCGATAAGTTGATTTGATTTGTCGTCGCGTTGAGGAGCCGCAAGCACGCGTTTGGTCACGTGATGCTTCATCAATAAAGAAAAAAAAAACCGTAAGGTTATTTATTCTATCATTTGGTTTATTGGCCCGGAATAGGACTATATATATTATACAGAGGGTATAGGGGGTTATCGAAGTTGGTGCTTTTTCTTGAAATTTTGGGGTTGTCGTTAGATTACCACAGTTTTGCGGTGCACCGGTAGTAGCTTCTCCCACTGTATGACTGATCGGAAAGAACATGCCAACGTAAATTATCCCAAACAAATAATGAACATCTATATATACATGAAGCTTATTATTAAGTGCGAAAGTAGGCCAGGCATACCAAAGGGCTTCAAAGAAGGAATGATGGGATGAAATGAATGGGTATTTATACAGGTAAGAGAGAGAGAGATTCGGTTTTACATCTGGAGACCCTCGCGCAGGACGAACTACCTCCGAATAGAGACAGGATTCCCAATGACTAAAAAGTCTTCCGACACGTAGCCCGCAGAATCCATTCGGAATACGCCCTTTTGACCTTCCACCTCCATCAAGATGAAGTCTTCCTGCGTGAACAGCTGTCGAACGGAGCGGAAGACCCTCCAAAGGAGCATACTTGACTTCTTGAAAGGTGCTTTAAAGAAACTAACTTTCGTTGTCTCTGATGACACTGCATGCGGTGTCCTTCCAGCCAGCGCATCGGGGGAAACGACCAGGCGTCGAGAAAATGCAATCTGACGCGGTAGCACGTCAAACTGCATCGGCTTCGTAAAGGGAATAATTCGGCGAACTGTGAAATGGAGGTATGTCTGGCCATTGGTGTTGATGGCCTTGACGCTCTGGATAAGCTTGTTGGTCTTAAAAAGGAAGACTGTGCCCATCACACTCATCATGACACATATGCCACCAAACAGGCCTTGCTGCCACATGGGGAGCGGCACTATCGGATCTCGGAACACTGCGTTGGAATTGTAGACTGCATAAGCAAAGCAGAAAGCAGTAATCCCGTAGGCGCCAAGTATATAGCTGCGATGGGATGGGGCTTTGAATAGCACTAGCTCCCCTTCCTTGGCGACCTTCCGCTCTAGTTTTCCAAAGCCCTCTGGCCGTCTCCCGGCGAATTTCAGAGTTTCTTCTATTTTCGATGTGGAGGGCTTCGCGGGGTTGCGACGTAAGACTTGTTGCTGTGGGTGAACCTTGCTGGCTGTTTTTGCTCGGGAAATAGTGGAGGAGAAATATCGCCCAATCGGACTGCATGAATAGAACATGGGAGATAGCGAAGACTGCGGGCAAGGTTGGGCAAGCGCCCGGAATATCAATGGCCTGACGAACATGTTGTCACCTATGATAATCTAGTTATCCGCCACTATACTTGGTGGTTAGCCCGCCCTCACGAAAGCAATAAAAGAAAGTTGGGAACAGGAACGCCATGTTCCTGCCTCCGAGGTGCAGGCCCATAAATTCCTCGTAAGGAGAACACATTAGTAGATGGGATCAAAGACTGACCTGCAAGGAAAATAAAAGCACGCCGCGGAGGCCGATTAGTCCCAATGACTCAGGCCGTTTCACTCCTCCGCATCGGATCGCTGAACGCCATTTTGTAACGGCAGAAAAATATTCCCGTCCGGGCCGCCGGTGAGACCAAATCAGGCCAACAACCTCAACATCTCCATCACGTCGAGATCGTGTGCGCAATTAGCCATCGGGAATCACTCCATCGCAGGGGGTGCTGCTACTGCTTCCCTGAACCATTTGCGGATCTCTCCCCTCGTCCCTCAATTCGACCCGTCTCCCCCGGCTTTTCCGACACATCGGGAAACCGACGCTTCAGTAGCTCGCTCAACGGAAAAGAGAGGCCCGCCGTGCTCGATAGGTAGCGACTACCTATCTCTCTGCTCCAGCCTCGACGACACAACGCAGACCACCGATCTTCGTTTGCTACGCGATGGCATCTAACTACTCTATTCGTCATATTCCAGCTGTGCTGGCCAGACGCCAGCCGCGCATCGTTCCTACGACTTCCCGACGTAAGTCTCTAATCCCAACAAAGCTCTCCACCAAGATAGCGAATCTACCAGGCGATAGACAAAACTTCAATCACCCACCCCACGTCTCTCGATATCGCCCAATTCCACCAATTGGATACGTGCTAACAAGTCATTCCTTTCAACTGCAGGCCTGGGCTCAACTTCAGCAACCCAAACCCAAAACCCCGCCTACCCGCTCTATCCCTCTGTCATCCAACTCCTTCATGAAAAAGGCATACCCGATTCCGAAATTCCCAAGATCCCCGCCTCAGGCCCAAAGGGCCGCCTCCTCAAGGGCGATATCCTCGCCTATCTCGGCCTCATCCCCGCAGACTACCCCTCCAACCAGGCCGCCCGACTCGAGAAGCTCGCCCATCTCGACCTAAGCAACATCAAGGTAGCCGCACCCGCCCCCAAACCCGAGCCAGCTCCAGAAGCTCCCGTTGAGAAGCCTATCTTCCGGGCCCCTCCCACAATCTCCGTCGCCGTCTCCGTCTCCCTCGCCAAGGTCCTATCCGCCCAGAAGAAAGTCCAGGACTCCCTGGGTGTTACCGTGCCGTTGTCCACCTTCCTCGCCCGCGCAACAGACCTGGCGAACAACAGTTTGCCCCGTTCGCCCTACGCGAAGCCCTCTGCTAATGAGATCTTTGACGAGCTCCTCGGCGCAGACCCAGTGACCACATCCCGGGGAGAATATATCCCCGAGCTCAACGTCGTGGATGAAGTGGAGCCACAGCCCGTCAAGGCTGTGAAGGAGGATATACTTGATTTCCTAACTGGCAATATAGCCAAGCGGACTAATTTGCCGTCATTTTATGAAGAGGAGGAGTCTGGCGCCGCTCAGAATGTGTTCAGCCTGACTGTTCCCGTTGGAGATGAGAAGCGGGCAAGGGCTTTCCTTGAGCGGATTAAGACTCTCTTGACTGTTGAGCCGGGGAGGTTGGTTCTATAGACCCGATTCTCTCATTTCATTCTTTTTTTTTTTTCTGTACTTTTGTTTCCTATCTGTATCTTGAATGGATTAAAATAGCGCCGATAAACCATATAATTTTGAAAGGTAACATGAAATACCATGAAACTAAATCTTCCCTCTAGGTACTCTGTGTGATGTTAGGAGTACATTGCTTGCCATGAACTCCAATTCCATGTAGCAAGGTCATGTATTTCGTAGTAAAGGGGAAGGCGTAGAGCAGCCATATCGACAATATCACTACAGACTACAATTGGACATATTCAAATTTTTTCAAATTTTTATTGAATCGCCAAAGGCGATGTTGAATTTGCAAATATCGTTCCTGGCAATGCAATTCGGCCTAAATCACCCTTCGCGATGAAAGGAAAGCTGGAAAATCAAGAAGAAAAAGAAAGACAAAAGGCATTGAAAGCTTCCTATGTCATCTCATCATCAATTTCGGACTAGAAAAGAAAAAAAAAAAGAGGAAGGGGGAAGGGTAACACAAACAGACAAGGGAAGAAACTGAGAAAAGGGAATTATAAATAACAAGATGAAAACATCCCAGGTCGATAGAAGCCACCCGTATCAGCAACACCGCATTCTGTCCACCGTGGGGAACACCATGAGCGCCGTCGCTTACATTTAATCCATCGACAAAAACCAGTGATCTCAAATGCTTCAAGGCCCTCGATCCAAGCGCCGGTGACGAAGCGCATTGAAAACTAGGAATTAAAGGCAGAGAAAGAGGGGGAGGAAGGGAAATAGAACAAGGACAAAGTGACCAAAGGTACATGAGATGAAGATTTGACGAAAAATCAAGCGGAGGGATTTCAAAAAAGGAGAAAACACCACCTAGTAGTCGCCCTTAAAATGCTGCAAACCGACAAAAATGCGACAGATGCCAAACTAGACCATAATGCCTCCCTCAGACCTTCCGAGGACCTACCCAGCACCGGGAAAACAAAATCAAAGAACGCCAAAGCCAGGGAACGCCGCGTCTAATGCATGTTGGGAAATCCCTAATAGTTAATTATCGAACCTCGTTACCGAATAGTGCCCCATTCCGCCAATTTGCTGCCTTCACGCCCATGCTCTCTTCCAGGTCGTTTGTTGAATATCTTCCAAAATCTCAAGGTTTCATCACCAGCCCCCGTCACCACAGTTTGGCCGTCGGGGCTCATCGCCAAATAAAGCACACGGAAAGTATGTCCGGTTAATGAAACTATCTGTTCCATTCGTGGATACTTCCAGATAACAATCTGGTTCTGGCTGTAACCGTGAGTACTGATGATCTCATCCGAGTTCTTTGACCACGCCAGGTTGCAAACTTGACTTCCGGTATCGACTTCCTTGATCAGTGACCCTGTTGACGTGTTCCAGAATTTGATTGTTCGATCCGCTGTACCTCCTCCGGAAGCGAGGAGATGGTGCTGGTGGGGAGACCAAGTGATGGCTTTAACAGCCGCGGTGTGGTCGGAGAAGCGATAGAGTGGAGTTTCGTTTAGTTTGTCCCACACCAATAGCTTGTTATCATTCCCACCGGAAGCTAGCTGGCCGTCTTCCGTGTTCCATCGGAGCCCACAAACCTCCTGTTTATGACCGGATAGTCGACGGAGATATTGATCCGGTGACCGAACATCCCGATGGAAAATGAGACGGTCTCGAGAACCAGACGTGAGAATATGATCGTTCCAAGCCAAAGCACCTACACGATTGGTGTGTCCAATCATAGTGCGGAGGCGACGGCAACGCTCTGCGTCCCAGATTTGTACAAGGCCTTTACCAGTACCAATAGAAAGATGGGTTCCCTGTTTGATTATGTTAGTCGGTTCAAGGTGTACACACAGTACGGATAAGCAGCTGCCTACCCTTTGAATCCAGCTGACACTTGTTACTGTGTCATCCTTCAGTTCACACAGTTTCGTGACCCTGCCTGTTTGCGAATTCCACATGTAAACCGAGTTACCCAAGCCAACCCCGAGAACATTGCTGCTTCCCCAGTCGACCAAATTCAGATAGAAATCATCTTGTAGATCAGGGGCGTCGAGAACCTTATAGGGAACTTTGTTCACATAACGCGGTTGTTTGCGGGGGGTTTCGAGGATACGTTGGCTGTCGTAGCGGATTGGTGATAGGCTGTAAAGCTCCGACCGAACATTGAGATTCGGACCATGGTGGCTACGGGGAGTTTTGGACGGGGTTGGCTGGCCCGAGCCAGCACGTGAAGATGCATAATTGAAAAGATTTTTGTGGGGGGTTGACGGGGTGATACTAGCCGGAGGTAGAGTCGACACCACGTGTGAAGGTGGCGTATGCGAACGAGTCTTGTCATTGATCCCATTACCAAGGCCCAATAATGGGTCAGGGGATAGCGAGTCCAAATCGGCCTGGGGGACAGTATTTCCAAAAAGTTCACTGCGCAAAACTCGAGAATACATTCTGTTGGCTTCTTCCGCTAAAAAAATGTTAGTTCTGGGTGGCATAGGAATGCGACAAAGGAGAAGGGGACTTGGGCTAACTCTTTTGGAAATGAAGCTCCGAATGCGGAGTGCGCTTTTTTGATTTCGATGGCGTAGAAGGACATCCATCTTCGTGAAGTAGACTGTAGGTAGCCTGGAGATCCTGGCCCTCGCGATTGGGGATGAATCTAGAGACAAGGCCGATAAATCAGTCACGATCATACAAGGACATGGCCTATCCCCGCATAACGGTGGGAAAAAGGAGTGAAAAAAGCCTAATCACTCACCTATCACCATAGACCCTCTGTCTCTTTCGGCTAGGACTAGTCCCTGGCGTTCTTTCACGGGCGCGCCCAGCATCTTCATATTCTCTTAAAGCTTTGGCCAGAGCATCCGGATCGATCGCCTCGGAGGTATTCAGGCTCTTCTGACGACTTCCGAGTGTATCAGGAAAGAAAAGGGTGGTTTTCGATGGCATGCTCGGCGGTGTTCTCGACCCGGGGGGGGAGACGATGTTCAAGGCATTCATAGCATTTGCTGATGATTTCGCGATGGATGCACCTCCAGCGACACGGCGGGCGCTAGGCTTACTTGAATCTCTGTTACTGTCGCCCATGGTGTCCGGAGGGGAAAGAGGAGAGTCTCCTCAAAGAGCGGTCGAACGCAGGACCAAATGAGGTTGAGGTGAGAAATGCGATAGGTCTGAAATGCCGGATTGCAACAACACAGGCGTCGATGAGCAAATCAAATCGAAAAGCAAGGACGCCTTCCGGGGGAATGTTATGCTGGAAGACTGAATGGATAATCTTTGCATTTAATCAGGGGTGAGTTGGTCGTTTGGTTGGCAAATGCAAAGGTTGAGACCCTTCAGCTCCGCTCCGGACAATAATCAAATCAGGATGTTGGAATCAAGGCGGGAGGGTTGACGGAGCGACAGATAAAAGACGTCAATGTTGTTTGGAAATACAAATGACGGCGACGAACAGACACACGTATCTCTCACCAGACGTAGAGGCAAGTTGGCAGAGTCGGGCGGCTTGTGGAGGTCATTGGAGGGCGACCTTACCACCATCTGGTGAGAACAATGATGGATGCTTTGTCTCGCTCGGAGTCGCTCGACTGTCGGGGTGACGGCCGTTCGAAGGGGATTCCCTTCCTAGTCACGCGTCGGGAACGCTAAGCCTATCTTGGATGCAGGAGGCTGGATCTTTTTATTATGATTTCTTTATTGCTTGTTCTTTCTTTTTCTCAGAATGGATATATTTAGTTCAAGATATGATATATAGGTAGATAATGAGAGATAAATGGGGGTTTTTTTTCTGATAAGCAGGATAATTATGATTTGCAATTCTTATGGTAGTGGTGATGATTTGGTGGGATTCATGGATGGAAGAGTATTATTGTTGACGCCTCAGGTTTCCATAACACCAGACCAACACACCTAACAAGAGCCCTCTGCACCAGCTCCATAAATCTCCTCATAATTTGTAAGCCTAGGTGGAAAAAAGACACTCATTAGAAGCGCATCAAAGACGACTTGATACATTTTTTACGCAAATGATAAAATCATTACACTCGTTGGTTTCATTAATGTCTCTATCAATTGTCTCGACGAACACGGTGTTGCAGAATGACCGACGCGAAGCGCCCACCAGGTGATTGGGTCAGCGCGTCCGTCAAACTGTTCACCATCAAAGAGAATGATTATTTAATAAGATGAGAGAATAATAATTATTATTTTCTCTTATTATGATCCAGATTCGTATTGTTGTTTTATTGTTTTGCAGAGGGATGTCCACGCGCGACCGCCTCGCATTCCACGCGCCCTGAGACAACGCGAAAAAGAAGCTTGGACCAACGAGAGCGTGGAGGAAAGTTTTCAACCAAAGAAATTGAAAGCTAACGGTTCCTCTGGTGGCGCCTGCAAAATCCCCGTGTTTCCTGTAAATGATCGTTTCCCATGTGTGTTCCTCACTCCTCCTGACCAGACTGGGTTTGAGTTGGACGCTTGGAGATGTGATGTCAACTAGCTACTAACCTAGCTCACTCCTGACTATTGAACCCCTGATAGGGTCCCTAGTGACGATTTTCTTCCGATCGTGGATCTTTGATTGTTCTGTTGATTAACAAAGGCTGTCTCGCTCCTCTGCTCCTCGTCTCCACTAACAGGAATGTGTAAAGAATTTCTCTTGGGTTCCTTAATCCACAGTATTAGTATATATTTAATCTCTCTTTTCTTCCCTCTTCGTCAAAATAATACTATTCTCTTCCGCTAAAAAATCGTGTCATATGTATTTTAATTGATAAAAAGTAAATATTATTCTCATGGTTATACTTCAAAGTTTAGAGTGTTGGTTAGTGGAGTAGCAGTACCAGCGATCAAACTGACCGCCAAGAAACCTTGTCACCATCACCAAACCATCGCTTCATCTCCGCTTTTCTCTCTTCCAGCTGTCGCTATCCCAGAATAACCCACCATGACGTCCAATCTCACAAAGAACCTGAAGCAACCAGCGCTGGACTTCTTGTCCTTTGTCAACGCTTCTCCAACTCGTAAACTGCCACCACCCCTCCACCCCCACACCAAATATAGTCATTAGAGGGCTAACATAGAGTGGATGTAGCGTTTCATGCGGTCCTTTCTGCAAAATCTCTTCTTGCCAAGGCAGGGTTCCAAGAAATCAAGGTATGTCTGATTTGGTGCCGACGTATTATTTTCCCCCAGGTTACTCACTGTCTCGGCAGGAGAAGGATTCGTGGGCCTCGACTTGTCGCCCGGGTGGAAAATACTTCTTGACTCGCAATAGCTCCACACTTGTAGCCTTTGCGGTTGGTAAAAAATGGAAGGTATGCGCTTCCGGTCCGCATCGACAAAACATTCTTCCTTGTAGAGTCACTTAATCTAACTTGAATGGATTGCCCTGCTTGTAGCCTGGAAATCCAATTTCCATGATCGGAGCTCACACAGACTCGCCGGTGTTGAGGATTAAGCCCGTCAGCAACAAGAAGGGGGAGGGATATATCCAAGTCGGCGTTGAGACCTATGGGGGTGGTATTTGGCACACCTGTGAGTATCCAGCTTCTCTTACCGCTTACTGTACTCTTTCACTAATGATATCTAGGGTTTGATCGGGACTTGGGAGTCGCAGGCCGGGCGATGGTCCGTACTGATGATGGCTCCATTGTGCAAAAATTGGTCAAGATTGACCGACCAAGTAACGCTCCAATATGTTGTTGCAGCCGCCTCTCCAACTGACTTAAACTACAGTTCTCCGTATCCCGACCTTGGCCATCCATCTTGAGCGCCAGGAGACGTTCTCGTTCAACAAGGAGACCCAGCTGTTTCCGATCGCGGGTATGATCGCTGCAGAACTCAATCGCACTGGTGGCTCCAAGGATTCTGGCGATTCCGGCCCTGCGACGAGTGGCGAGAGCAAGGAGGACTTCTCTCCACTGAAGGCGATCACAGAGCGCCACCATCCCTACATCGTGGAACTCATTGCCGCCGAGGCTGGCGTCAAGCCCGCAGACGTGCTTGATTTTGAGATGATCCTATTCGACACTCACAAGTCCTGCCTGGGTGGCTTCCAGGACGAGTTTATCTTCTCTCCCCGATTGGACAATCTGAACAGCTCTTTCTGCGCCACCGTTGGGTTGATCGACTCAGTGGCCGATACATCTGCGCTGGACAACGAGCCTTCTATTCGTCTCATTGCACTCTTCGACCACGAGGAGATCGGAAGTCGTACCGCCCAGGGTGCTGATTCAAACATTCTCCCCGCAATAATCAGACGTTTGTCAGTCCTCCCTTCTGATGCGGGCGATGCCGATCTTTCTACCGCCTATGAGCAGACTCTCTCCACATCATTCCTCCTCTCAGCTGATATGGCCCACGCAGTCCACCCCAACTGGTCAGCCAAGTATGAGAATGATCACCGACCGGAGATCAACAAAGGACCTGTGATCAAAATCAATGCCAATGCCCGTTATGCAACCAACTCCCCTGGTATCGTCCTCCTCCAGGAAGTCGCTCGGAAGGCGGCAGAGGGTGGGGGCGAAGGTGTTCCCCTCCAGCTCTTTGTCGTCCGCAATGACTCAAGCTGCGGAAGCACTATTGGTCCTATGCTGTCTGCTGCCCTAGGGGCTCGAACATTGGACATGGGCAACCCACAGCTAAGCATGCACAGTATTCGCGAGACTGGCGGCACCTTCGATGTTGGTCACTCTATCAGGCTTTTCAAGAGCTTCTTCCAGCACTACGCCAGCACTGCCCAGACCATTTTTGTCGATTAGCTGGTGGCGGCCTAGAAGAACCATAAATATTAGAAACCAAATAAACAAATAAATAACTACACAGGGGCTAATTACTTTCTCATTTGCTCGTAGAGGAAACGGAGTTGTGGCCCCCTCTAGGATCGGGCCGAGTAAATCCGCTCCACCTCCTCCATCTTACGTCCTGTCTCCTCCTTCTCCGCTCTCTCCAACATCTCTTCTTCCAAGCAACGCAGTGTGTAGGCAACAGTCGCTGGCGTCGATACCCTTGTCTGGTTTTGCAGCAAGAGCTTCCCTTCCCTTTATCGATCGTTTTTCTCTCCCACTTTTCTTATTGATGCCGTCTACGCCCTGATGACCCTCTATGACAACACCGGATGTCTATCGAGATGCGGAATACATCGCTGACGTGTCCGGCATCCAATATGGCAACGTCGCGGAGACCTCCCCGACCCTCCGGGATGAGCGCATGAAGAAAAAGATTCAGTCTGCTGCGAAGCTTGCGTTTATCGACCGTTTACTCCGCGACCTTGATATCCTGATATACTGCGAGCTCTCTGCACTCTATTACATGGAGTGAGCCTCACCACTACCCCTCCCCCCGTATCCATCGCTTTTTAAAACAAAACAAAACTACGCAAAAGGATATTGAGATGGCGTTCGATATACTAATTCTCACCATAGTTGTTCCGTTGTATTATTCGCCATCCGTGCCATTGTTCAACTAATCTTCTTCACCCCCAAAGCACCCCCCTTCGATCCGACCCGGAGCCAACCCTTCATCGGGGCAATTTTCGGGAGTAACCTGTTTTGCATCCTCTTCCACAACTTCTTCTCTCGACCCGAGGCCGGGGAAGCGACCCGAGGCTATCAACATGGTGGTATTCTCATCGACTTCATCGGGCAGAAGGCCCCCGTACCGTTCACCCGACTGTTATTCCTCGATTTATTGGTGATGGCCCTCGATCTCGTTATGCTAGGCCTCATCGTTGAACGTGTCAAAATAGCCGAATCGACCGAGCCCGCAGCCACCACTGCAGCTACAACCACGGACCCCACACAAAACCAGGACCACGACCACGAGGAACGTGGAATCCGAAGAGACAGAGACGACAACAGAGAATCTAGGTCATCAACGGATCCAACAAGGGATGGAATCGAACTTGGAGAGCTGGCCTCCCGTGATCGTTCCGCTTCCTCTACCTCCTTAACGAACGTCAATAATAACTCCTCCCACCTCAGTCCCGAGGAGCAGCTCGACCGGACTAGACTCCTCGCAGACCCATCGGAGAACGGACAGGATACAAAATATCACCATGCGCTTGATCTCTTCTCATCCGGAGATGCTGTCATCATGGATATGGGCTTATTAGATATCATCCGGGACCAGTGGCGGTATCGACCGAGTGCCGCACGGCGATCACCCTATGCTCCATCCGACCAGACAGCAGCGTTTCTTCGAGAACGTTTTGGCCTCCAAGTTGGTGCAGATGGGCGTGTAGAGCGAATTACAACGTGATACCGTCTTTTTCTTCTTCTTTATGGCTTAGTTTTCCTCGCATGTCCCCCGTAATCATCATCTCGGAGCAGGAGTTTAGGGTGCTACCATAAAATGTAAATACGATATCTCTCATCCACGTAACTACAAATTCTGGACCGTCTGCCAACCAAATATTTCTCTAATCGTGAAATGTAAAGATAAGGGGGGTATCCTCAATGAACATCTATGAGGGAAAAAAGTATATGGAAGCGATATGAACAGATAAATAATATTGTATGAGTGCGCCATGGGAATCTATAGCAACTTCCAAAAGGACACCGCCAACAGCTCAACACCGGACAATGCAACCAACCCTGCGAGCGTAGAACCAAAAAAGGGGAAGGAAGAAAGCAAGAAAGAAAGAAAGTATGTACAGAAGATAACGGGGGCAACGTATTAGATTCGAACGCTGAATATGCCGTTTTGTTTGTAGTTTCGTAAAAAGAAAAAAAGAGAAAAATATGGAGAAGACATCGTTTAGGCGGTGACCTCCTGGTTCTGAGTAGGCGGGACGGAAACATCCAGTTCCGGCGATGCTGCCATCGGCTTCTCCTCAGGTCGGGTTGGTTTCGGGTTAGAATTGGTGCGAATGGGGCCAACTCCACTGAGAGCAGGAGAGGTTTGTTTGGATCGTGGCGCACCGCTTGCTGCACGGGCGGTTTCGTTATTGGCTTTGGCGTTCTCGACTGCCTGACTGCGGGCATGGTCTGCTAAGGGCTTCGAGATGGATTTGTCGGAGAGGTTGAGAAGCTCGTCGACACGCATGGCGGTGGGCATGAGGTCATCAAAATGTAGGAAACGGCAGTAGTCTTCGTAAGATCGGGCCGTCTTAGTATTCTTGTACTCTTTGTCCTTACCGGGGATGAGAATATTGAGAAGGTACTTCGTATTGCCGAAGCGGTTCTCGCACTCCAAACAGTACTTCAGGTACTCATACACCACCTCTTTCCACGGGAGGAGCCCACCCTCTGCTTCAGTACGGAAACATGATGAATTAGCCTCGGCGGAGGTAGCAATCATGGCGCCGTCCACTCCAAACTCTTCCATGAGAGCAAGGCCCTGGTCGTAGGAGGTCACGTCGCCATTCATGACGCAGGCCACGCCAGCCTCCCGGCAGATACCGGCAATCATGCGGAGTTGATCGCGGATGGCGCGTTCGCGCGGCCTCATTGGTGTTGTACGGCAATGGACGGTTAACCCGGTGATGCCTGTGGCGACCAGCCTGGTGACCAAGCTTTTCGTCAGCTCCGGTGTTTCGAGGATGCGGATCTTGACCGAGATGCCGATCTGGTGGGGGATTCCAATCTCCTTGACCAGTGCTTCAAGAATAGCGACAAGTTTATCCGGAGTGCGGAGCAACGCAGCTCCCATCCCACCGCTCGTGCTGAACGGCTTGGGACAGCCTGAGTTGACGTCAATGCCGGCCACATCCTTCGCAACCACCTGGGCGGCTTGGACTGCTAACTCCGGCGAAGCAGTCCCCATCTGGTATATGAGCTTTCCTTTCTCTCGTACTGGATCGAGTCGGTATATGACCGACTCCTTTGACGCTTTCTCCGGGCGACCTCCGTTCGATGGGAGGCGTGTGAATTCGATTGTGCCGTTGCGGGGGTTCACACGGCGACAGGCACCGATCATCGCACGATCGATCGTTTCAGGACCCCAGACGAGATCAGCTCCATACTTGAGAGCGAGAAGGCGTGACGGAAGTTCCCCTGAGCGGACCATCGGCGCGAGAACGATTTTACCGCGGTAGTCGACCCCGCTGGCGGGGATGGGAACTCGTTTCGGAGAGGAAGTCATTGCGGTACGAAGAAACCTAAGCATAGCATTCTTCGGCAAATCGGGGAGTTACACGGTTCGCAGTAGGCGAGATATTATCTGGGACGATTTGGTTTCCGGGATCGACTCGATGGAGTGAGTTGGGTCAGGTTGAACAAAGATATGATCGATGAATCTGGAGTTATTTTGGCACGGAGGCGGAAAGAAAAATTGATTATATCACGTGGTGATAACCGATAAGAGGTTTTCCAGGCCCGTAATTTCGGTAACAGACTTACAGCGCTCCAGCTAAACAAATTTTTAAGGTTATTGATTCTGTCTCTTCTGTCGTCACTCGAGAGTGAGGTATATTAATAGTATTATTGAAGATTTTATGAGATAGTAACTGGGCCCTAAATTAAGACCAAAAGTTAAGATCCGCCTGAGCTCTAGCTGACTCTAATGACTTCCCAAGTGTTCGTTTTCCATTCTATTTTCCCGTACCGAATCTTTCCGATAGTTGTTGTCATACTCTATAACCAATAAATACTTCTGAATATAGGGCCTATGAGTCCACGTAGCTTTCGTAGCAGCCCCTCGGGTTGAAGATAGCATTTCTTTGGATTTAGGAGCGTGATATTAAATTTGATTTGTATAGCTCTTAGACACTCTTCAATAATATAGAGCATTATTCGCCGGTACCAAAAACGTGAGTTAGCGGCATATATATGGAAGAAGCTGTTCCTCTGAAATTTCCCAGCCATTTCCTCTCGTCTCAATATTTAAAATCAACAATAATTCCGTTTTCGACTACCTTGACCACTGTTTGGATTGCCCCTTCTAGTTAACAGGTGAGTCGACGGAACTTGCTATTTTACCTACCGAGGTTGTCCAAGATGAGCTCCACTGAACGTTCCACAACTGTTCCCAGCCTGCTTCCCAACATCGTCATCCCCAATATCATGACAAGACCGATAATTACTATCGGCTTAATTTTGGCCTCTGATCGGTTTGAAAAGTCGGGGCTCTAGCAATTGGCCAAAATGTTGTTGCAGGTTTCACAGTGGCCTGCCGTACCTTAGGTACGGCGGTAGTTTTCCATATTTCAGGTACTGTGGGCCAGCTCATCCCACCCCAGAAAAATAGACTCATGCATTCCAATTTCTCAGCGCATCACTCTCATACAGGCTGAAAATTATGACACCCATAGCGTATGGAAGAGGACGTCGCAATAATAGCGGCAACCTTTTGTTGATTATATTGTTGCATGCCTTCTCCAATGTGATTTTCGGGCCATGTGTATTTTCAGGTACGAGAGCCGGCCACGGGCCGGAAAGGCAAAATCAAATTATTGACCAGGATTGTGCGACTGTGATCAGGGAGAGAAGTTATTAATGGAAAAGAGCAAATAGTAATAATAAGAAAAGTCTGGGGGAATGCGAAAGATCGACCTCGTCCACATTGTAAACCACCAATTCCCAGTAGCTTCATGATAATATTCCGTTCAGATCATTCCGAATCGTCTCGGACTCATGAACAATAATAATCATCAGTATCACAATACCATACATAATAAGACTACCAATCTCATGAACAACCTCGGACAGCTGCCCGGCCGATTTTTTCCCTCCCGACGACCTCCATCCTTTTTAACCTCCAGCCGGCGCATCATCAGTCGCCAGTTTACGGTATGTTCTAGATCAACCCCCAGAGTTCCCCTCTCGCTCTATTGATTTATTTTCTTTTTTTCCCCCTACATTGAGCTGTCCAATTGATCTGACCTGGCCGATCAGGCCTCTTCAATGTTGTCCGGAAACACGAGTATCCCTGCCCTCCGAACACGCACTGCTCCATTGACCCGGCGACTGCCCACCGCCTGTCCAAGACTTGCCCTCACTCGTTACTCGCCCGTTCCTCTGCACACATCAGCAACGCTGGCTCCCCCCACTAAACAAGCCGCCCCTCCTCCCCCCTCCTCTTCTTCCTCCCTCTCCCTTTCTTCTTCCTCGCTTTCCTCCTCCGTTTTATCTCCCTCTTCGTCTTATCGAATTGATCGCTCGGTTGCTTCCGCATCAAATCGAGCCGCTTTAGTTTCCAGACATTTTTCTTCCTCCGCTACCCCACCTTCGCCCACCATGTCGTACACCGTCCGCAAAATCGGCGCTCAACATACCCTCGAACACCGTGTGTTCATTGAGAAGGATGGCGTCCCCGTCTCTCCCTTCCACGATATCCCCCTCTATGCCAACCAGGAGAAGACCATTCTCAACATGGTTGTTGAGATTCCCCGCTGGACCAACGCCAAGCAGGAGGTACGAGTGCTAGAAACCCCGCCATGACGAAAATTTGTTGGGCCGTACCGCTTACACGATACTGACTCGGGCATGCATCTAGATCTCCAAGGAGGAGTTCCTCAACC
The DNA here is from genome assembly GCA_027569885.1 of Aspergillus diversus. Taxonomy (NCBI): domain Eukaryota; kingdom Fungi; phylum Ascomycota; class Eurotiomycetes; order Eurotiales; family Aspergillaceae; genus Aspergillus; species Aspergillus diversus. Next base: position 20,250 of record JAPDKZ010000062.1, read on the forward strand.
CCATCAAGCAGGACACCAAGAAGGGTAAGCTTCGTTTCGTGCGCAACTGTTTCCCCCACAAGGGCTATCTCTGGAACTACGGTGCCTTCCCCCAGGTATGTGCAAATATTACCAAAAGTTAAACAACTGATTGTCATTTGATATCAGTCCTAATTGCACTCCACAGACCTGGGAAGACCCCAACGTTATCCACCCCGAGACTAAGGCCCAGGGTGACAACGACCCTCTCGATGTCTGCGAAATTGGTGAGCTTGTCGGATACCCCGGTCAGGTCAAGCAGGTCAAGGTTCTTGGAGTGATGGCCCTTTTGGATGAGGATGAGACCGATTGGAAGATCATTGTCATTGATGTCAATGACCCCCTGGCCGCTAAGCTTCACGATATTGAGGATGTTGAGCGCCACATGCCCGGCCTCCTCCGTGCCACCAATGAGTGGTTCCGTATCTACAAGATCCCCGACGGCAAGCCTGAAAACCAGTTTGCTTTCTCTGGCGAGGCCAAGAACAAGAAGTGGGTTTCTTCGCAACGGTTGTCCTGTGACTTGAAAATGAAGCTAATGAATATTTTTGTAGGTATGCCGAGGAGGTCATCGCTGAGTGCTCTGAGGCCTGGGAGAAGCTCATTACCGGCAAGTCCCCCGCCGGGGACATCAGCCTGTAAGCATACCCTAGTTTCCTGGAAACAAGCTGTGTCATCTTGTTTACTAATTCCTTTTTATAGGGCCAACGCCGCCGTTGACCAATCCCCTGACCGTGTTGGTGTCGATCAGATCGCTGTCAAGGTCCCCAGGGGCGAGAACGTTGCTCCTGCTCCCATTGATGGCACCATTGATAAGTGGTTCTTCATCTCTGGTGCTTCTATGTAAATTTATAACAAGCCAAAATTATAAAATCTCACACTGTTTGTTCACCCTGTGGGTGAGCCGATATAATCCGTCCCTCACACTTTTACTTTCCAGATAATGTAGAATGTAGGATGATTTGGCCTGGATGATGCTTGCAAGCCTGCTGTAAAGAATTATGGAGGTGACATAATTTATACACATTTCCAGGGATCATCCCCACTTTGCGTTGGCTTTTTTTTTTAGTCTTAGGATGGAAATAGCTGTGGTATATTTTTGGACCAGCCGAGAACATGCAGTATAGAGTTATTGAAGTTCCTAAAGGTATTAGGGATAACCCAAAAAAAAATCAAACCGCAGACATTATATGAATGAAAAGAGAAGCAAAAGGTCCTAGAGTTATCCAGGAGAAGGTTCATCTCATCGAAGTAAAATAAATAAAACATTTTCAGAAGTGGGAATGTCTTGTAAGTGACTATATGTACAGTATCATGATACGGATATTATGCAGCAGCGCACATCCAAAGTCCAACCACCTCCACTGATCCATCTCCGCCCTTCAAACAACAGTGGAAGCACCGACGATGAACAAACCCCCCTCCAGTCACCAAGCGCCATAGGCGGGATGGAACCGCAATTCTATAGTCCCCATCTCCCCCGCCCGTCACAAATATAATAAAGATAACGGTATAACACCCCCAAAAAGCCAAGCAACAATAAAATCCTAAGCAAATCCCGTAGATGCAAAAAAAAAAAAAGTTAAGCCTGCAGCACAAACTCAGCCCTTCAGGGACTGCTCTCGCTCAATCGCCCGCCCTACCCGGGCAATCTCCTCAACCACATCCCCGATCTTCATCTGTCGTTTCCCCACCTCGATCTTGACCTCTTTGCCACCCTTGAAGCCGACCGTCAGCTCCGGCTCCTGTGTCGAATGGCGCGGAAGTTGGGTGACCTTGATGTCGATATGTGTGGCGCTACCAGCGGGTGTAGTGGAGGGATTCCGGAGGAGGGAGAGAAAAAGCCTACAGGGGCGAGCGGAGCGCAAGAATGGGTTGAATGTTGTTCGGAGGGATGTGATTGTTTGTAGTGGGATAGTCATGGTTTTGATTTTGGGGAGGAAACGGATACTTTGTTCCTCTTTCCTTGGTTTGCGACTTGGGTGATGATAATGACGATGGTGATGATTTCTGGTTGGAGTTCCGGTTTAAAGACAATGGCTTGAAATAATTGGAGCTCTCTCTCTCTTTTACTTTTCGGGGCGGGAAAATCTATTGATCGACTTGTGGTGGTGTGCCTAGGGGAGATGTTTGCATCTGATGCAAACGCGGAATGGGCCGCCTCAGGAACCGATGACGCTGCAGCCATGAACAAGAACACATGGACTCTTTTCGGCGGAAGTTCCCTGTCCTCTAGCAACTTTCCTGGAGAGTTGTGATCTCCTTTTACTTGGGCGAAAACAACTAGCTGATCCTTCTCAGGGGGATAACGGCATGAAGACTACCTTTCACTAGTTCACCAGTACTATATCAGTTCACTTCACCCCACCCAAACAACTTACCTTTCGCCGAATCTCTACAGGCGGAGATGTCATCTGCTTCTGTCCTCCAGTCTCGCCTCAGTGAGCTATCTGCTGTTCTATCTCAGATTCAGCCGCTCGTATCGCGACTTAAAAACTTTACGACCGCCGTTGGACAAGGTGATGAGGCAAGAGTGGAGCTTGGGTCAGAGATCCATCATTTGCTGAAAGACGCAGAGGAGCAATTGGAGCTCTTGGAGGTTGATGTTGACGGCCTAGAAGCTGGCGCGGATAGTAGACGCAGAGCATTTGACGCCGAGAAGGAGCAGGAGAAGGAAAGGATTGTTACGTTGGCAAAGAAGTTAGCACAGGAACTGAAAAGGTAATCATTTCCCTTATCAATCTCATCTATCCCCATCATGCAGTGGTAAGTTAGTCGTGGTTGTTCGGCTGTTAATTGGAATTGGTCGCTGCATTAGGACAAGAGTCGACTTTCGCAACGCCCAGTTACACGCAAAGCGAAATGCCAAACTCGCCGAGCAGAAGGAGAGAGAGCTGCTCTTTTCTCGATCGCAAAGTGCACAACGGAAAAAGCTATCAGCAGAAAAACTTACACAAGATGATATTGCCATGAATGCGTCAAGCGATGTTACCGCGGCATTGAAACGGACACACCAGCTGATGCAGGCGGAGCTCTCCCGGAGCCAGTTTGCCCAGTCAGCCTTAGGTTTGTGCAAACCCCCTTTTACAAATAACAAAGCCAAAAAGCTAATGTAGGTATACAGAGCAATCTACTGCTGCCTTGTCCTCTCTATCGGAGTCCTACACTAGCCTCGATTCTCTCCTTTCCTCATCACGGAATCTTATCGGCTCTTTGCTCCGCTCACAAAAATCAGATACCTGGTATCTTGAGACAGCATTCTACATTCTTGTGGGCACAATCGCCTGGCTTCTATTCCGACGCATACTATATGGGCCCCTTTGGTGGGTTGTCTGGCTTCCGGTCAAACTCATGCTTCGCTCCATACTTGCCATCTTGGGGGTGGTAGGTATAACCAACAAGGCGCTTCAGCCTTCGGTATCCGTGACAGCGCCAGATGTACTAGTACATCAAACGCCAATTCTCGATCACCCACAGGAGATCAAGATTCAGAGCACTGGGGACGCAAGCTGGGACCAGCCCCCCGTCGTGGATTCTACTGACAGCGACCGCATGATCGATAAGATCAGCGAGATGGTCGAGAATAGCGATAAGCAGGATGAAACCAACCTCGACAATATTTCCCCGGAGGAAGAGAAAAGACAAGCGCAAATTTCTCCAAATACGAAGAAAAGAATGTATGAAGCTACCGCAGTTCCACAGAACCAAAAAGATGAGCTATAGATAGTCATACTATTATTAATGAGTCAACGAAAAATCTGTATCCCCCTCTCCTGTAGCTTTCTGACCTTCTATGATGAGACGTACTGTCTATTCCGCTGTTCATACCGTGACTTTGGCTATTAGGGCTAGGAGGGAGCTTGACGATTAATGGATTCTTGGCATTGATTCCCACGGCGCGTATCACGTGGAGACGCGTCTTGACACGCTCTTTTGTGAGTCGAGCTTCGCTCAACAAGAATTATCACCGTCCTCTCAACTGTTCATACCGATCATACCCCCCCCTGGGGATTTAAATATCTCAATCACATAGCGAGCGATGGCAGCTAATTTTTTCAACAACAAAGCCCGCGCGGCTGCCGCAGCTACAACATCAAGCAGCTTAAAACAAAAACCGACGGATGGAAAGGAAGACCAAACTCAGCATCAACCATGGGTTGAAAAATAGTATGTTCAAAGCTTCTGATCAATTGGCTATAATCGCACTCAAATTAATCCTCTCGGTATAGCCGTCCTAAAACATTAGATGATGTGGCCGCGCAAGATCATACAACCAAGGTTCTCCAACGAACGCTACAAGCTTCCAACGTATGGACCCATTCGAGGCTTGACTATCACGCAATTAACTAGTGACTTACTCTATATTCAGCTCCCGCATATGCTCTTTTATGGGCCCCCAGGAACAGGGAAAACATCCACGATTCTTGCTCTCGCGAAGTCTCTCTTCGGGCCTGCGCTATACCGATCCCGCATCCTCGAACTGAATGCTTCAGACGAGCGTGGTATCGGAATCGTCCGTGAAAAAGTAAAGGGTTTCGCGCGTGTGCAATTGAGCCATCCCACCGGGCTGGACGCAGCATATTTTGAAAAATACCCCTGCCCACCGTTTAAAATCATCATTCTTGACGAGGCCGACAGCATGACGCAGGATGCTCAGTCCGCGCTTCGCCGCACCATGGAACAGTACAGCAAGATCACCCGTTTTTGTATGGTCTGCAATTACGTCACACGTATCATCGAACCGCTTGCAAGTCGATGTAGTAAATTTCGCTTCAAGCCGTTGGATAACTCGGCCGCCGGTGAGCGGCTGACGCAGATCGCACAGCTGGAGAATCTATCACTAGAGGATGGGGTTGTTGACAAGTTGCTCACTTGCAGTGACGGTGATTTGCGACGTGCTATCACATACATGCAGAGCGCTGCCCGTCTTGTCGGGTCGGCGCCTCAAGCTGGTAATAACGATAGGGACGAGGATTCGGAAATGAAAGACCAGGGTTCAGAGCTCATCACTGTGCGAACTATTGAGGAGATTGCCGGTGTAATCCCGGCGAATATTATAGACCGGTTGATCCAATCTTTACAGCCAAAAAAACTCGGCTCCTCGTACGAGGCCATCTCGAAAGTTGTTACGGATATTGTGGCGGACGGATGGAGTGCAACACAACTTCTTCAACAGGTAACTTCTTCCCCTAGTTTTTTTTCTTTCCCCTTTTTGCTGGCTCTGAATATTCTACAGCTATATCGACGAGTCGTTTACAATGATGCGATTTCGGATATTCAAAAGAACAAAATTGTCCTGGTATTCTCAGAAATGGACAAGCGGTTGGTCGATGGTGCTGATGAACACTTGTCGATCTTGGATGTAGCTCTGAAGATCTCCGGTATTCTGGGTGGATCTTAGAGGTCTGTCAACCCTTGCACGAAGTTATTCGCATTCAATTTTTGGGCCTCAATCGTGGGCATTCAAATCGCACGCCCGGAAAAGGCACCGGGGCGTTGGCAAGTCTTCTTACTGTGACAGCTAGAAAGTACCCATCAACAGTAGAAGGAGGAATGGCTATGCCCTGACGTCCAAGGGCGGAATACAGTCACTCTCGGGCAGCCTCCTGAGATACCGGCCAGAAAGCAGCAAAGTTAATGACTATATGAAGTTAATGAAATACATCACAAGTGCTAGACATCTAATCCCATCGGAATTCGGATTTTAGGTACAAGGCGCCGTAGAACCTCTTACAATGTGTATTATTGCTCCCCCTGTGCTTACCGAAACCTTGAAGTGGGAAGGCTGGCTCCGTGGAAATATGAAGCCGCAATTCTCTCCTCCGCCCGCATTTCCTCCGATGCGGCGACGGCAACCTCCCAACCAACGCCTCTTTCCTCCCACTCTATCACCTCCAGCTCTGCTGTGATTCCTTTCTTTCCAGGCTTAGAATTAGCTTTTAGCCCTATTACGCCGCCCTCGCTCTGCCTAGGGACACCGAAAAAGAACTATCAGATTCCGATCGATTGCATCACAAACCCCGCAATGACCAGCCCACCCCGCTATTTGACCGGCGACGCCGCTGGGATTCGTGAATTTCTCGACAAGTTCGATGTGAGTATAGCCTATCCCTTTTACACCCGGCTAAAGGATATAAGGAATTTGTGTGGACTGATCTCAATCGCCGTAGGTCTTCTTATTCGACTGTGATGGTAGGTATCCCTCGCCATTACTCTCTCGAGCACAGTACAAAGAAATGCTGAGTCCCGTGCCATCGGTACAATAGGCGTCCTCTGGTCCGGAGATCATCTCTTCCCTGGGACAAACGAGACTCTAGAATTGCTAAGATCGAGCGGTATGCCCATCCCTGAATCCCCCCCCTCTCCAGTCGGTGCAATGCTAAAGCAAGCCTTGTCTCCCAGGAAAACAAATCGTCTTCGTCACAAACAACAGCACCAAATCACGAGCAGATTACAAGAAGAAACTCGAAGGCCTGGGAATCCCTAGCACGACTGTTCGTTCCCCCCAGTTCCCTACTCATTAAATACCTAGACTAAAAAACCCCCCATCGCTATCACAACAGGAAGAAATCTTTTCATCCTCCTACAGCGCCTCAATTTACATCTCGCGTATTCTCCAACTCCCCCCAAATAAGCGCAAAGTGTTTGTCATCGGCGAAACAGGCATCGAACAGGAACTCCGCTCCGAGAACGTCCCCTTCATCGGCGGCACAGACCCCTCCTACCGTCGCGACATCACACCAGAAGACTACAAGCGGGTTGCAGCCGGCGATGAATCCCTCCTCGACCCAGAAGTCGGTGTTGTCCTCGTAGGACTCGATTTCCATCTCAACTACCTAAAGCTCGCGCTGGCGTACCACTACATCCGTCGCGGGGCGGTCTTCCTTGCGACCAACATCGACTCGACGCTGCCGAACTCCGGGACCTTGTTCCCCGGGGCAGGTTCTATGAGTGCGCCGTTGATTATGATGCTGGGCCATGAACCAGTCTCGCTGGGGAAGCCGAACCAGGCGATGATGGATGCGATCGAGGGGAAGTTCCACTTTGACCGCAGCCGGGCATGTATGGTTGGGGACCGGGCGAATACGGACATTCGGTTTGGATTGGAAGGGAAGCTGGGTGGTACGTTGGCTGTTTTGACGGGTGTGAGCAGCAAGGAGGATTTCGTGGCCGGTCCGATTCGACCTATGGCTTATATGGATAAGCTGTCGGATCTTTTGGGGTCGAAATGATTAGCTCCCTTTTTTCTTCTTATATCGCCCTCCTAGGCCAAGATTACGACTGGGGAGGGTGAATATATGTAGCTCCGGCCTGGCTTGTTTTGATAGAGTATATACAGGGTACATAAGACATCGGTAGAATTATATATACAAGGATAAATGTCCCCATTTTAGGAGACAGTCCAGAGCCTTCTTCTATACACAAAAAATCAGTCCTCTCTTAGAAACCCTTGAAGCTTCCACAACGCTAAAACCGCATCAACAGTAAGCTGATCCGTCGGCCGCAGGAACACTGCAAATGTTTGAAACCGCGCATGATACATGCGGACCTCGTCTAGCTCTTCACACGAAAAGAGCCTCCTTAGGTCGAAAACCGGCACCTTGGTATTGAGCAACGGAAGAGTAACAAAATCCGGCAGAGAACATGCAGTATCCCCTCCATCGCCTTCCCCCGTCCTAAACTCAGACGGCGCCAGCCCATCCTGCCCCATAACCAAGATAACCCCCGACCCCATCCTCTCAAACGGCTCCATCTTCTCCAAACCCAGCATGAGCGCCCTCTCTTCGGCCCCTTCCTCGGCAATAGCCCCAACATGAATCGATCTCCAAACTCCATTCGCAACATCCTGCCTCTTAAACGTATCCGACGCCCGTTTCAGTCTCTTCCTTGTCTCCCGTCTCATAGCCCCCAAGACGATATCTGGCATATCCCCATGCCACACAAGTCTCTCCTCCTCTCGCACCGAGATAGGACCATTGGGGGATTTCCAGCGAAACGGGATTAGTCTCGCCAGGGGCGACCTCTTCCGGCTGCGCATGCGCTCCAGGTGCTCGGTTAGGGTGTTGAGGATGGGAAGTCGATCCACCATGCGAACCTTCAGGCGCGGGGTATTTCTAGCCTTAGCTTGGGGTTGGGATTTATCTGCACTCTGTTGGGCCGGTGGTGATAGTTCATCTTTTAGGAGGCCTATGGGGAGAAGCCATAGTTTGGTTTCCTCGTCTTTTCCCTCTTTTCCTGGGTTCTTGGAAGGGCGAGGAGGGGGGGGAGGGTCGGAATCTGGGTTGACTGACGGGGAAGAAGCCTCAACCAGACCCCAGTCTGTGAGGAGGGCCCTGGGGGATCGGGTGCCAGTCACTGTGCAGAGGCGCACGGGGGATGCAAGGGCCATGGCCCAAGGATTCTGGGCGAGCTCGGACAGATCGGAAGGAACAGCGGGGCGCTTTTTGCGGTGTCGAATTGCACGGCCGGGGTTGGGATTTGTGATTAGAGGTGATTGGGGGAGGAGCTTAGAAGGCGGAATGTTAATCGTCTCGTTGGTGGCGTCATTTTGGCTGCTACTACTACTCTGGTTGTTGGTGGTGGAAACAGAGCTCTCGTTCGGAGTGTTGTTGGGAGTTAAGTGGATATTTCGAGTGTAAATTGGGCAATTCGATGGGAGGAAGAGCTGCTGGAATACCTTAAGCCGCCAGGAAGCGTAGGAAAGACGGCTGTGGAAGGGCTTCATTGTGGGGTTGTTGTGAGAAGAAAGAGGGGGAGAAGCAAGAAAAGAGAGAAAAGGAGCTTGCGAAGTGACGTTTTTTTTTCCCTTTTTGGGGAAGTTTTGGTTTTCCGCCTTCAGAGCTTCAGCTTCATTTCTTCCACTTCGCTTTCTTCTCCCCTGTCCTTCCCCTCTTTATTTACTCCGTCATGAATACAGGCCGCTCATTACAGCGACTTTGTCGCTTTGCTAGTCAACCGTCTGGTATACGCAGCTTCTCCAGCTCCATCCCGGCTCTCTCAACTGCGACTGCACCTCCTCTGCGGGGATGGACACCAACACCCTTCGTGACAGAGACGGTGGTAAGTACCTCTTGAACGCCGCTTTCTCGGTCCGAAATTATGATAGTAAACTAATATCATCTTGCAGGGAGGTGGCTGGCACACCTGTATACCCCCCAAATTACCCCCAAGTTCCCCCTACGCACCAGCAAACGATTAACACAGCTCTCTCTATCTAGACGACATATTCTCTAGACTCCTCAAGGAGCGAATAATCTGCCTAAACGGCGAGGTCGACGAAACCATGTCCGCCTCCATTGTCGCCCAACTTCTCTTTCTCGAAGCCGATAACCCCCAGAAACCCATCCATCTCTACATCAATTCCCCCGGAGGATCCGTCACAGCCGGTTCGTCTTTCTTTTAAGCTCCTACCACTCGAGACAACATGAACCAAAAGAAGAAAGCTAAATTGTGTGACATGCAGGCCTTGCAATCTACGACACAATGACCTACATCGCCTCCCCCGTATCAACCATCTGCGTCGGCCAAGCTGCCTCCATGGGCTCCCTGCTTCTCTGCGGTGGTCATCCAGGCCAACGCTACTGTCTCCCTCACTCGTCGATTATGATCCACCAACCCTCCGGCGGATACTTTGGACAAGCCACCGATATTGCGATCCATGCGAAGGAGATCCTCCGGGTGCGCCACCAGCTGAATCAGATTTATAAGCGGCATCTGACGGGGAAGAGGGAGTTGTCACTCGACGAGATTGAGAAGCTTATGGAGCGGGATTACTTTATGGGGGCGAAAGAGGCGCTAGACTTGGGGATTGTGGATGAGATTCTGGATCGGAGGGAAAAGGTTAAAGGTGGTGATGATGGGGGAGATTCCGGTGGCGGGAAAGAAAGGGAAGGGGGCGCTTCGTCTTCGCCTGGGGAAGAAAACTCAACCTAGGGTATTACTTTGTTGAAGAGATGGGAGAGAGAGTTTGTCTTGTTTATACCCTTAGTTCTATCAACTTCGAATGGTTTGTAATATAGTAGAATAATACGGTTATCGTCATATCTCGCTTTATTCTAATTAAGTATCTATCTCCTGGTATCCAGCGTGTATCCAGCTTCCATGTAGGAAGGGGGGAGTCTGATGTTATATCCAGGCAGTGAGCTCTTGGTATGTGCTAGGCCGGTGGAAGATGGTCATTTTGACCGTCGACCCATCGTTTATCCCCGGGTAAAAACAGCCTGGAACGCCTCTAATAAATAAATCACCTTGTACTCCAAATCAAAATAAACAGCACCAGATTCTAAGATATTTCGGCTCAAAATTCTCATGAACAGGTGGCGTGTTAGGAACATATATTTTTCCAAGAGAAGTGATCAAGAATCTTCTTTTCCTTGCTCCACATCTGCAAGGACCAGATCCTCGACCACTTTCATGCCTGCTTCTTCTGTTTTCTTCAACTCCGCTGGGTCATCTCCGGCCACGGCTTGGTCAAGAGCCAGTTTTGTCTGGCCGAGGGCGTAGATCTGCTCTTCGATCGTATCTTTGGTTACGAGACGGATGACTTCCACATCGCGGGTTTGACCGACGCGGTGTGCGCGGTTCTCCGCCTGCACGTCCTCCTGGGGATTAAAGCTTGAGTCGAAGATAATAACCTTGTTGGCACAAGCAAGATTAATGCCGGCCCCTCCAGCTTTTGTTGACAGGAGGAAGACAGGTATATCAGTTCGTTCATGGAATGCATCCAAAATAGATTGGCGGTCTTCAACATTCGTGCGGCCATCGAGGCGCACAAAACCAAGATGCTGGTTTTCCAGCACATTTTCAAGGATATCCATTACCATTGTGAACTGCGAGAACACAAGGGTTCGATCTCCATTTTCATTAAAGCGGCTGAGGAGCTCACAGAGTTTGTCAATTTTTCCAGAGTCCATCCATTCATTATCTTTGAGGGCAAACTTGCCCAGAGACTTAGGATATGTGATGCACATGGTATGGCATTCAAAATCATTGTAGGCCTTTAATTCTTCAAAGATAATATCAGGGTTTGATTGAGACCACTGCTCTTCCCGTAGGCAAGCCTTGGACATCCGAGCAAGGACGCTATCGGTATAATGCCGGCGATACAGCAGAGGGTGAATGGCCGCTTGGCGAAGCTTCATCAAGATATTGGCAGATTTATTGCCTGTTTTCTTTCCAGCGGCTCGATCGGCAATAAGTTTCTTCACCTCATTCTTTTCATGGTCATAAATCTCCCGCTGTGCGCTGTTCATCTCACAATATTCAACATGGGAGATCTTTGCAGGTAGGTCAATCACTTGGTGTTTCTTTCTCCGTAATACAAAAGGCTTCATCATTGACTTGGCCCGTTCAATGCGCTGTGCTGAGAGGAGAGCAGAATGTGATTCATCAACAGTCTTAGCCTTGTTTGCAAACACATACTTCAAATCCTCCTTGCGTTCCTGGAAGACATTAGGCAGGATAAACCCTAGCAATGATGCTAGCTCCTGGAGGTTGTTTTGAAGCGGTGTGCCCGTTAACAAAAGCCTAAAGCGAGCACGGATTCTGATTAACTTCTCATAGAGCACCGAGGTGCTACTCTTGAGCATATGGCCTTCATCATAGACACAGACACAGAAATTCATGTTGCGAAGGAAATGAGCATCAACCTTGGCTTTTGCAATTGTATAGGTTGTAATAACAACATTGATGTTGTCCCTGTTTGTCTCAATTGTATCACGAATCACCGCTCGTTCTGCTTGACCAGCATAGTAAGGCATAACAGAAAGGGTGGGACAGAACTTCTGGAACTCCCGAAGCCAATTCTCAATTGTTGATGATGGCACAACAATGAGATGCGGTCCCTTAATGCCCTTTTCATAGAGATGCGCCAGAAAGGCAATAACCTGACATGTCTTGCCCAGGCCCATGTCATCAGCCAAGATACAACTCAGCCCCTTTTCAAAGAGCAGTGACAGCCAATTGATACCAACAATTTGGTAGTTCTTCATCTTTAGATCCTCGCGCATAATAGCAGGCTGTGAAATAAACCGGCCCTTGCTACTGTTGCGAGAGCGCGAAGCAGGGCTATCACTATCCTCATCTGATCGTTGACTTGCCGGGGTTCCAATCCCCGAATCATGGGAATCCTGGGGATCAATGGAAACCAGCTCCAGCTCTCCTTCACGTTTCCCAAAAATATCTACTCCCCATTTCTTCATTTCCGTCGCAACTGGCTTCCCTAAGGACTCGCACTCGGCAACCAATGAATCCACGGCCTCGTATCCCACCCACATGTCCATGCATTTGTCAACAATCTTATCACCAATTGGCTTCGGTGTTTTGCGTCTACCAGTCTTGGTTGCGTGCTGATTGTTTGCTGCGTCTGGCGCCGGAACAACGCGGACAGCGTCAAGGGAGGAGAATGGCCTCTTTGAAATGAGATAACTTGCGGTATCTTCAGAAATTCCTGCAATATCTGCTAGGTCCAAAACATTGCATGTATTGAAGAAAGACAAGACTTTCCGCTCAAGGCCTCCAATATTTTCGTCCGGTTCAACCGCAGAGTCTGAATCGTCAGATATAAGAGGAGCTTCGGGCGACTCAGAACGTGCTGGGGATGGAGGTTTCGGGCTGGGAGAAGACACTCTTGCCTTCGGTCCTCTCATCAGCCTTCTTCGAGGCTTTGCCTCTTCTTCTTGGGAAGGCTGCGACTTCTGAGAGAAGTGCATTGCTGACCATTTGTTTTGAATGGTTCCTCGGGCTTTAATCTTCTGTTTTGCAGGCACAATAGGGGAGGCTCTTATATCCATGCTTAGCTCATCCTCCGAAGAGATGGCCCCTTCAACACTTGCCATATATTCAAGAGCGTCATTGTAATTTCCCCTTTTCATCAGCAATGCCTGTATACAATCATGCACTGATTTCTGTGGTATAACTTTCATCATTCTTTGAACCTTCATCCGGATCTGAAAGTCTTCAATATCCTGTAGCGATTCAATCTTAATATCCACCGGTTGGGCGCGCGATGGCCCATCCTGTCGGGCTCTCTTAACAGGAATCCCCTTGGGAACGGAGTTGGGCGCAGAACGTTTAACGGCTGATGGGTTAATGGTCGACGGGTTATAGACGGCGGAGGATGTTATTTCCTTAAACCGTTCAATTGGGGATTCTACCTTGTCTGGGCTCCTCGAACTTTTGGTGAACATTGCCGGCTTGATGTCGGTACTCCGTGTGACTTGAACATCATCATCGGATGAGCCACCGCGATAGGTAGGGCCGTCATCCTCTAGGTCGATTACCGGGGGACGCTTCGCAGGTCCAGGCCCCGCCGGGGGAGGGCAAAATCTGGTGCCGCTAGGCGCCATAAGATTAGAAAGGCGGCCACCAACCGGTGTGGGACGAGAGGGTGATGAGGCGAGGGGGGAGGAGGCGGCGACCTGGACAACAGAGCTGCTCTTCACCGAATAATCGAGGATCTGAGTGGGCTGAGTGAGGCGTTGAGTGGCCGGGGTCAAACCCTGTGTTGCAAACAATCCATTTTGGGGGTGATTCGCAGGAAGGGTGGCGACCGTTTCATATTCTCCATCGTCCTCCGCAACACTGGCGGGAGGAGTACTATGAATGACCTTCTTGTCACTGACAGGCGTATCGGGAACCGTATCCTCCATGATGAATGAATGAGGTAGCGGGGATGAAGGTTGAGATGGATGGTCCCAGCCTGCTGGTCGTGCAGCGGACAAAGGGACTTGGAATGAATTCTTAATCCCCAGCAACTTTTTTTCGGCTTCTCCGTAAAAGAACGCGAACACACGCGACAGATCACGTGATATGGCGCATCAATTAACTCCCCAGATGGAAATAAAGCAGCTGGCGTTGGCAAAATTTGAGAAGGCCGTCAAAGGCATTCGTATCAGGATCAGATAGATTGAGAAGCCAATCGACAAAAATTTCCCTCCTTTTCTTATTAGTTGCCACTGCGCCGAGGAGTTAGGAGAGGAGATTCCAAGCTGCTCCCCATGGAGCGGACCAATGGGATGGCCGCATCCGAAATGCTCCCTGAATGATTTCATCTGCAGATCAATTCCTGGAGCCAGCTTAATCTGAAAACCCTTGAAGCGAAGCTAGAGAGAATCAAAATACTTGTGTCGATTAAAAAATACAACTCTGGAGGCTCAAAACATACCACGCTTACTTCGTCATCGCTAGGTCAAGTTCCTTATTCATCATTCGCTTTCTTTCCTGGTCTGAGCTACCACCTTGAACCCATCAAGGAATTATCGTCGCGCGCAACACCAACGTTGTCGCTCAACACGGAATACCCGAGTTAGCTATCAAAATGGCCGCTCGTCGTCCAGGAAAATCGTACGCAGATGTGGCTGCTTCTTCTCCAACAGAACAATCCGCAGACTCAGACATTTCACCCGCAGTTCCCACGTAAGTCTTCCAGCATAATACAGATAGTTTAAACACTGATCTCGAGCTTCCAATATAGCCATGTTATCCTGAAATTAGTGGGATTCACGGTAGCTATGATTACGACTCCTGTTGGGATGTACTTCGTCTCCGTGGAATTCGGAGGTAAACTCCCTCTTTCTATTTTTGGCCCCTTTGCTTCATCAACTAAGGATTTTAAAACAGCAAGTCCCACCATTGCCGGAATTGTTGCTGCTGTCATGGCCAATGTGGTCCTCTTTCTTTACATCTATGTTGCGTGGCAAGAAGATAAGGAAGAGAGGGAGGCAGAAGCAAAGAAGAAAACCAAAAAGGCACAGTAAAACAAATAGGCTCGGACGATATGTATTCCCACGTTCAATTTGCGGCTACAATCACGAATTGGGGTACTTTACATATGTTTAACTGAGGGCTCGGCCCAAAACCCGGGGCCTGGGTACCTTTCCCATTATGCGTACAAAATTAAAGATCATGCCATCATAGGCTGTCAAAAGGTGTAGCCCCCCCAGTCTAGCATATAAAATAGCATTAATGCAGCACCCCAGGAGCATGTAAACACTAGAAATCATCCTCGAAATAACTGCCTATGGTACATCTGCAAACAGACGTCTAATTCGAATTAACTAGCTGCGCCCAGAAATGCACCGGCAAATTTTAAATGTCCAGAGGGTAAAGGATATAAATAGAAAAATAATCGAGAATCAAGAATAGGAAGCTTACGGCCTCCTCTTCACAAATTCTTCCAGATCACCTTTCGTCGCAACACCCAAAACAAATTTCCGTGTGGCATCCGTCACAACGGCAAATTCCTGCTTTTCCCTTTTCTCACCACTGGGTCCAGTTTCGCTCTCGAAAAACTGTTGCAGCTCCTCTAAAGGAGTTTCCATAGTGATAACCTGATACGTGCCTCGTTTCCGGTTAAAGCGCTGCATCGCAGTGTCGACAGGGTCCGACTCCTTCACTGTACCCGCCTGGAGAAGCTCCTTGAGTCGGGGAATGCTGAGGTATCCGAGGAGAGATCGTTTTGTTGCCGAGATGACGGTCAGGTGAGTGTAGTCACGCTCGTAAGCAGCGAGTAAGGCGGATGAGATCGGGGCGTTTGGGGATACAGAGAGGGCTGGGGGTGGATCTAAATCCTCCACAGTAGCCTAAGTGGAGAGTGTTAGTTCACCCCGGCATATAAGCTTTGAGGAAATTTTGCATAGGTTAGATGAGACTCACCCCGCGATATTTGTCCGCCCATGAAGATGAAGGATTCGACTGGGCTACAGTGGGAGAAAGCTTTTCACGGGCGAATGCCTCGCTGGCACTCATATATGAGACCATGTTTACTAGTTAATAACTGTCGTACTGAGGGGTAAGAAGAGAGGGGTGGTAAAGAAGTCGAGAAGGCTCTTCCCAAACAAAATACCAAAAGGCTGTTGTATATCGACGAGAAAATCTGTATAATTGGTATTGTCACTAGCGCGATGGGAGACGGGATCAGATCTCTGAATCCGGAGAAAGACTGTGGAATTAAGAAGGAAGAAGTTCTCAGAACGGATGATTGAAGCAAATCGAAGAGCCCTCCAGCCCTCGACCCACTACCCGATCGGGATCGCCCTCTGAGTGGATGTCACATGTTCCGACGTCATCTGGACAGGCTGATGTTACGTAGTGGTAACAAATAATACCATCTGTTCATAACATCCAGTAATTGAAACCCCTGCCAACTTCCGGCAGACCGGCTGGCAAGCTTATTTCCTGAATCTGAGGTGGGCGCTGTTTCTCCTCTTTTTTTTCTTTTCCCCTTGATGGTCCTCCTGTCGAGGTGGTTTTTATTTGGTGAGAATCAACACTCGAAACCTCGTGCGAAACTGTTCTCCATCTCCCGTCCACGGTCCGCCTCATACCCCAGCCCGAGTGGGGACGATTTGCACTGATAAGCGCCCAGTACATCCGTTAAATCCGTTGGGACTATTTACTCCGAGTAGGGGCTGTCAAGATCATTCCCCATCAACAAGTAGAGAATTTATGGTCTAATTGCTTAAATTGTTGTCTGTTCCATTGATTTAAGCAATACACCACCATGTTTCCTTCTAACAAGGACATTGCGAAAGCCTTCTCCGCCCGGTATCCTCTCAACTATCAAACTCCACAATTGGGGGTAGCGGAGCCGAAAAGGCGAGAGTTATTCCCCGCATGGAGTGTGATCGATGATACCAAGAAGGCTGCCGATGCCTTTGCCCAGGAGGCGTCCCGAGAGTTTGAAATCGCGAGCCAAAAAGCCCAGTCCAAGGCCGGAAAAATCGAGCCATGGACCCCGAAGTACTACGCTGCCTGTACTTTTGGTGGACTACTCGCTTGTGTATGAATTAATCCCACTTAGTCCCCTGTGTGAGCGTGTGACTGATATGGCTGGGTCATAACAGGGTCTCACTCACACAGCAGTGACACCTTTGGATCTCATTAAGTGTCGACGCCAGGTCGACTCGCAGCTTTACAAAAGCAATATGGACGCATTCAGTAAAATTCGCGGGGCTGAGGGCCTGCGAGGAGTCTTTACTGGCTGGAGTCCAACGTTCTTCGGCTACAGCGTAAGCTGAAAGGACCGAGCAACTGCTGCCTCGTTCGAGTCAAAGCTAATGGAATAAAAGGCCCAAGGAGCATTCAAATACGGCGGATACGAGTACTTCAAGAAGTTTTACAGTGATCTCGTTGGGGTCGAAAATGCCCAGCGATGGAAGACTTCAGTATACCTAGCTGCTAGTGCATCAGCGGAGCTCATTGCTGACGTTGCACTCTGTCCCTTCGAGGCCGTCAAGGTCCGCACACAAACAACCATTCCACCCGAGTTTCGCTCCACTTTCGGGGGCATCTCCAGCGTCATCGCGAAAGAGGGTGTTTCCGGGTAAGCATCGAGTACCCCGAGCAGCCACTTTGAAGTCCCAAGCTCACGAATATCAGTCTGTATAAGGGTTTGTATCCACTTTGGGGTCGACAGATCCCCTACACCATGATGAAATTTGCTTCCTTCGAGACCATTGTCGAGCTTATATACAACTACCTGCCTGGTCAAAAGTCCGACTACAACAAGGGTGCGCAGACCGCAGTCGCCTTCAGCGGAGGTTACCTTGCTGGTATTCTGTGTGCTGTGGTGTCCCATCCAGCAGATGTGATGGTAAGCAAGCTTAATGCCAACCGGCAGGCCGGCGAGGCATTCGGGGCCGCAATGAGTCGGATCTATAAGGACATTGGTTTCGTGGGCCTATGGAACGGCCTTCCCGTCAGGATTGTCATGATCGGAACTCTGGTGAGTCCTTGATGAAGTAAAGTTTTTGAGGGGCCTGCAACTAATGTGACATGCATATAGACTGGGCTCCAATGGATGATGTATGTTTGATCTTATTTTCCCCTTCTCCTTTTTCTTTGTTTTTTTTTCAACCCATCCCTCCAGTTCCCCGTTTTCTAAACTGGGGGCCTTACTAACTTAAATAGTTACGATTCGTTCAAGATCTTCATGGGCCTGCCCACCACTGGAGGAGGACCTGCCCCTCAGAAGAAGGAATAATTGGCGATTATCGGTCAGACATATCCAATCCAAGGCAGTTGCATCATCCTGAGGGGGTGATGGTGGGGGTGTCCGGTGATCTGATCGAGTAGACAAGCCGACTTAGCTGTGTTATGCCTCCTTTAGTCTCTTTAGTGTTATTCCTCTGAAGGTTTTTTTTTTTTTTTTTTTCCTTTTTCCAACACCCCCTATATATACCAAGCTCAATCCATTCCCTCGACCAAGGAAGCCCCGAAACATTCCCCTGGCCCTGACGTAGTTAGTCCTTCTATGAACCGAATGCCAAGCAGGGAGATTGTTCACTATCAATCAAAAAGTTAGTCACCAATCAACCCACCCTCTTTATCTTATCAGCACCCTCCCCAATCATCTTCGCCATATCAACGTCATACACCCTGGATTCCTCACCTCGTAAATTGACCATACATCGTTCAGAACCGATGAGTCGGACGATGAGCTCGCCAATCCTTCTGGATAGCACGTTCCAAGAACCTAGCCTCATACTAAACTAAATCCTCTCCTCTTACCAGTCTAGCGTGTCTAGACTCAGCACCTACAAGAAAAATATATATTAATCAATTATATTTACTTCCTATTTCTCCCACTATTATATCTCCCTCTCCCTTCCCTTCTTTCCCTTATCGCTTCAGTCCCCTCCTTAACTTTAGGTACACATCGACCCATAGCCTCGAGCGAACCAAGAACCAAAACCCAACCCCAATTTATCATCACCATGGCGGAACAAGAAACCGCCCCCAAGGAACCTATCGTTTCACATGGCCGAGGAGGTCAGTCCTGTTACTTCGCTTCTTTCTTTTTTTCTTGTTCTAAGACCCCACCAATGAATTGGTTTCTCCCCGATGATGACTTACACGGAGTATACCGTTGGAAGAAAGACTAACAATTCCTCCTCTTCAGGCAAGGGAAACATCGGCGCCGATTCCACCCAGTCGGTTTCCCCCTCTCTCCTCCATATATACATATATATATTCGAACCAGCAGATTAACCGTCCCAACCAATTTAGATACGTCGATGCCGGTATAGTCCGTGAAGGTGCATACGGCGACCAGGGCGATGGCGCCTACTCGGCAGGTGTATGTCCCTCTCTTCCTCCCTCCATTAACTTTAATTCACTTTCCTCCCCGTGACACTTCTTCAACATATTCCTTTTATCTATATTATGTATAGATGCACTCGTCATATTCCCCCACTTATAAAACAACCCCTCTAACCAGAATTCCGAAACAGCGTGGTGGCGTGGGTAATATCGGTTCCCCCCACGTCAAACCAACCAAAACACCCCACGACACTGAGATCGTTCCGGATATTTCCATCCGGGATTCTATGGATGGAGATTATCATACCGGGGTATGCATATATCCCCTATCTTCTTTTCCCCGCCCCTTTTTAAGAGAAAGGAAAAGGCGAAAAAAGATGATTTCTAATGAATGGACTATCATTTCAAATAGCGCGGCGGACAAGGGAATGTTCATCTAGACCCTGAGCACCAAAAGGCCAAAGACGAAAAGGAAAAGGAAAAGGCCGAGAAGAAGGCGCAGAAGGCTGTGGCGCATGAGGGTTTGGCGGATAAACTCAAGAATAAGATTCTGGGGAGGAAGTAAACAAACAACGAGATTCGAGAAGTTCATTCAGAAGCGACGCCTCACAGCGTGGTGCTGCGCTGGCTCTCCACTTAAAACTCACGAACTGCAGATGTGGATTCGATACGACGTGGTGGTGGTGTTCAGATATTATTCTCGATGTTTTTTTCCCTCTTTCTCTTCTTGCCCCCTCTTTCCGTCTTGTCTGCCTGGCTGTTGAGTGCTGCCCGCCGCCTTCCTCTGTGATTCCCAATTTGATTTTAATCAGTTAATTACTTTTGTTTCTATATTGCAAACCATAATTCCCTTCTTCTACTGGGTCTAATGTTACCTCGATCTCTGAAGGTAAGATCCCGGGATGACAAGGATGAAGAAGATGGGCCAGATAATTCCAGATCGATTGCTCGATCTGCATTCCAAACCCTAGCGAATCATCAGTGCTGAGGATTTGGCTGCCTCCGGGTTCGTTGGTTCCCATGGTTCCCTATTTCTTAGTCTCTTCCCCTCGAGTGATCGACGGCTCTGGGTCGTATAATCGGGCACTTGACGCTAATCCTAATAAACCAGCAGGCAATCGATAGTAATAATTTTGGGCAGCATTTGCTTTTTTTGTTCCCCATTCTTGCTTTTTTGATTTCAGATTATATCAAAAATCCACCTATCACTCGACACCTGAATGAATATATGGCCTTGCAAATAATACTCCGAACATAAAGGGGGAAGGGAAAAGGGGGTAAGGATAATCGTGCGCTCCCATAACATATCATAAAATCGTCAAATGACCCATTAATTCCTGCACAATGACGGTTGAAAGAAGACAATAACCGACGAAAAGGACAAGAGAAAAAGAAATGATAACAGACCCCAGATCCTAGGCAAATTCCTGTTGCTGTCCCGATATCCCAGTGCTGTATGACAAAATGAGAGATGAGAAAAGAAAAAAAAAAAGGCGCTGATCGAGATTTAATATGCGAAATAAGGTTTGAAAACACGTATCGAAGATAGTGGAGAAAAAAGAAAGGAAGAAAGGGGTATCAGAGGAAATACGAAGTTAATTTTTGCTGAAAGTTCGTTTGAACCAGCTTCTTCTCTTCGTGTCGCCTGCTTCCGAAGGGCTGCTGATGCTACCCACCGCTTTGCGTTGAAGATGGCGGCGACCAGGGGCTGCAGCTGTAGGTGAGGGTCCACCAACTGGACCACCCAAATTCGGATCGGTGGCTGATGCAGCCTGACCGTAACTATGTTTGCTAACCGCTCCAGATGCAAATGTCTGGCCATTGAAATTAGGCACAGGGCCGAATCCTTGGAATCCGTAGTTTTCCGCCGTAGGCCTCTCCTCCAGTTGCTGTGGGTACTGTTGGTACTGCTGTTGTTGTTGTTGTTGCTGCTGCTGTAGCTGATCAATGGAACTGTTTACTGAGCTAGGGTCGGTTGAATTGCCCCATTGATCCATATTGCTCCCAGACCCCCCCGAGCCCGAGCCCGCGGTGATATTATCGTATGATCGGTGGTACCCATTCTGAGCATATCCTTGTTGGCCATTGTTCGCGTATGTTGGTTGGTCGGTATACGCTCGCGGTAGGGGGCGGGGCCGTTGTCGACTGCCTTGGTTGTTGTATGGGTAATAATTCTCAGGGGGTGGCCCGCCACCGTTGTGATAGCCATTGCCATTATCAATATAACTGTTCGGTCGCGAATAGTTTGTGCGTCCATTGTAATAACCCCCGTAGCCTCCTTGGTCATTGTATCCCCTACCGTGGTATCCATTTGGCCCTGCGAGGACGCACGGCTGCGTTAGCAAGATCAATAGTTTTCAATGGAACAACCTAACATCGCAGAAACAATAGCTTGGTTTGATGGGGGTAATTTACCTGCATAATAACTACTCCGCCTGCTATAATCTGCGCCTGGAGCCGATTCTTCCGCTGCACAATCTTCAATTAATGGTCGGATATACATCCGCGGAGTAAGGGGAAGAACCCACCTGTTCGCGCATAGGAAACAGGTCGGCTGCTATAGGATCCATAAATAGCCGCCTCGAAAGAGCGAATTGTTTCCAGCGGTCGCTCGAATCGAGGGCGAGTTGGATTAGAAAGATCGGGTTCAGCTATTTGGTGCGAAATCCGGAACAATTAGCTAAGAGCCAACCAGCAAAAGATTTTTTCATTCTTCTTTTCCTAGAATGAAGCGCGAAAGGATAATAACCCACTTATGACGTTGCCATATTGATCCTTATGTTGTATTCCTCTCAAACTCCCTAAATTAGACCTCTCGAGAGCAACCAGATCTAAGGAGGCTATGTCAGTTTGAATCGTCCACAGAGTAGCTTCGATGTAAGCGTGATGGGGGGAGGGGTGAGTTTCAGGAGTATAGGAGGCTATCGAAACCCCATCCGGATAAGAACATACTTGGTTGTGCTTCGTTCATAGCAATCATTGGATCGGCTTTAGTTTGAAGACTTCGTCGTGCTTTCTCCTCCGCGCTTTCCGTGAGATGAAGCTTGTTGCCAGAACCGCTGGATCGATGGGACTTCTCGGACCTGCCGCCAGAGCTGAAAGTTCTATTACGTCTTGGAGACGCGACCGGTTGGGGGGCCGCCATTTTTATGATAAATCGTCGGTCCTAGCGGCCGATAAACAGAGCTGGAACTGGGTCCGCTGCGATCTCCGTTGGAAAGTGGAGCGCAGCCACGATACGGGTGGAAACTGCCAAGAAAAGGTATGATCAAAAACGACAATTATTGTATGTGTGATCGAAGGAGGTCTGCACGTCTCAAAAGGAGGCAGCGAGCACTGGAAGTGTGAAGGCGACGTGGGGTGGCCCTTTTGGGATCCGTAATGGAATATTGAGGCGGAAATTCTTCTTTTTGCGTAATTATGAGGAAACGAGGGAAAAGAAAAAAAAATTATATACGGAGTGATATTTTTACAATAGATTGAGGCTGTGTATGGCGGAAGGCGAGTTTCAAAAAAATTCAAAAAAAAATCGTGAGATGTGAACGAAATCTTGCAGCCAGTTGTTGTCACCGCAAAAGAACGACAAAACGGTACTTGTGGTCCGAGGCAGGTAAAACCAGGCTACAGCCAGGAAATTAACCCTGCAACTGATACTAGCTGGACACCGAAATGCAATAGTGAGAAAAAAGATGGTTGGGGATCGACAGTAGGGAACCTGAAAGCTGGCAGTGATAGATGCACTAGCAGGTAAAAGGAAGCGATTACCAGGAAGATGGCGATGCTCAAGAAAGATCCAGGACCATTGAACGAAAGCTGTCCAAAAACGAGGGTGAATGGATTTCTGCTCCAGATAGCGGAGGATGACAAGAAGATTTACAGTGATGGATGATTGAGGCTATTTGACTGAAGCAGGAGGAAGGTGTACTGACGACAAGCGCCACGCAATTAGAGGGGGACAAACCTGGTCAGCACCAGTCGAACCGATGGAAGAACGAACAAGTGGAACATCTCCTATCGGCTTGGTTGGACGGGGGCGATTAAGTCAAGCCACTCAGTCAGAATGGTCTCAAAAAAGAACAATACTCTGGAGGCAACTGAGTCCAATCCTCTCCGCAAGTTAAGACGATCCCGATGGTGCCAGAAGCTGTGATGTGTTGTCAATGTTTATTTTTTTCTGGGCTTCTTACGAATCTCTTTTTCCAAAATTCCATTCCATCCCCCTTTGTATTCCCTCTCTTTTTTCTTTTCTTTTTTTTTTCCTCTCCAATTTTTCTTGGTTGGTTTCTGGGACAAGATAAGACGAGAGATTTAGTCCAGGTTGGCTTTGTATTTCTGTTTCCAAGGTTGGGTGGCTGGGAGGCAGTAACTCACAGTTATCATTGGCTAGGGGTGACAGATGAGGGGAAGTTGCGTAACACAAACGTGATTCCTGTGCTATTCTTGTGCTGTTCATTAATTATTTAGATTAGTTTCATTGTGAGAATAATGATCACTATTATGATTGAAGATATAATCTTTTGAAGTTGGGGAGAAATTGCAAGCCCCCTGCTGTAATTTTTTTAAAATTGGGCTGGCTTCTTCTGATTGCTTTTGTAATGCCTTGTTCTTTATGTGGGTTTTCACCAGATTTAATGATAACTTAAAGTACCATAAAAAAGAATGAATGAAAAGAGTGAAAAGAAATATCAAAAGAAAGTATGGCCCTGGTATACAAAACCGATCCGGTCAAGGACTACGAGGGTACTACTAGTAGAAGTGGATAAAGTAAATTCAAGTGACAGCGGCTAGAGCCGTTATTCTGGTGAAAATCCTCTCAGAGGCGAGCGAAAATATAATCGATTAAAAGATTGAAAGAAGTGATGCAAATTCAAAAAACTCAGGTTGAAAAAAATTTCGCTAGACTGGAGAACCGGTGACACTCAGATAGCAAGATAAGATATTGCAGTCCGTCGCCGTAAACCAACTAGGGCTTTGATGAATGAAAGCCAAAATATTTGACTGTATAGCTCCGTCTTTTAACTACTAAATGGTGATCTTGCATGAGGACGAGGTCCACCTTTTTAAAAAGCTTTTCAAAGTTGGAATTATCCGCCTAGACCTGTTCCAAAACATATATACATATAAAGCCTGGTTAGTTATTTCGTCAACTATAACCATTAACTAATGCATAGAGCTCTCAGAATTCGGCTAGGATATGCATACCGGGGAGGACAAGAAGGAGATAATCAAGGGTATCGGGGATTACAGCTTCCTCACCAAGGTTTTCTCCTCAGACCTGACCCTGTTAGAATAAAAGTTAAATAGAAGAAACAAAAAGGCTTCAATATGGTGGTCTCGGGGAAATGGCAGCCCTATATAAACCAATACTTCATTGAGCTCAAGATTACTCAATATTTACTGTGTGATCGCCCATGCCTCCTCCTCAACTACAAACCATATTAGCTATTGCTCAGCTCCAGATAGAATCGAGAATCATTTCCTGCCTATATAACCCATCCTTCTAATACTAGACCCTCGCCAGGGCACTTTTCAAAAAGCAGAAGGATAAGATTGAGAAGAAAATCTCATGAAAGAGGGTGTATAGAAAACTTTCACGCGTCTGCAAATGACTATGCGCCTCGGAGAGCTCGATCAAAGGTGTTTAAAATGCACCCCAAGCTATTTCAGACTTTGTGTGACTGTGCTGGTTGTTTCACACCATCTCGAAGCTAGGTTATCAAAAGTCGGGGTTATTTTCTTTCGAGGTCTGCAGCTCTTCTAATTGGGTTACAGTGTTGGACCACGATACTTATTCAACGGAGATATTCCCGCTACCTAAATATCGTTGGTTATTCAGATCCGGCGGGTTTTTTAGCACAATCTCCAAATGCCATCTTAAAGTTTTGATGAAGCATTTTCGGGGAGGTAACAAACCATAGTCCTTCATGATGTCCAGCATATTGTTGGAAACTGCCCACCTAGGTACCTACGTAGGTACGTTAGTACTTTCCCCCCTCTTAGCCCATAGCGGCAGCCAATAAGTACTCTTCCTTCTCCAAAAAAAAAAAAGGAATAGGTTTCTTGATTCATACCCTCCGTATCATCCGCCTCAATACTGCAAGTGTCACAGACCAGAACAATAAAACATGCTTTACAATCAAATTGCTGCAGGAATGACTGGATTAGTTGATCCGCTGCATCCCAATTGGCCCTCTACCAGAAACACGGGGGCCGTTCGGCAACCCCGAATGGCACAAGAAGTTAAATCACCAAACTACTACTAGTACTAGGAGTAGTGGAGGGTGGTGATAACTAACAATAGCTTCTCTTTTCCCCCCCTTCTGTTTACCGCTAGGAGAGTATGAGTGTTTAGGATTTATTTTGGGGGTAAAGAGAACAACATTGAATATGAACGACTACTTAGCAGTTTTTATCAACATCTTCTTTCGTAATTTAATGATATCGTAGCTCACATCACTAACAGTACGAAGTTATGTATTTCCTTTTGTCCTTGAGTGGGTATACCAAGTTTTTGAGCACTCCTTTCACGAAATGGTTTAAACTTGTCAGTCCTGAGTCCTCCCCAGAAGGATCACTCTGACGATCCCTACCCCACCAAACTGCTGGTGGGTCTTCCTGAGTGGAGAATTGAAGATTGTGTCTACCTAAATCATCCCGTGAATTCGGACCCCGAATTTCGAAACGCTCCAGCTCCGGGTTCGTACAAGGAAGGAGAAGTGTTGGGTGTATGATAAAGAAAAATAGATAACCTGGCTGGACTGTACGTGGTAAATGGGTTTGCCGGAGTCGGAGTAGAGTGGTTTAGGTACGAGCGGCTTTTGCGTGTTCTGCTGGGATCCGATCGATGTAGATTTGAGGCAATGTGCTGTGTCCGCTGTATGTACCTACCTTAGATACTGGTTAAATCAGGTACGTGGAGTGTCCTCGATCCGTGGAAGCTTAAGTTGCAGTTTGCATTGGAATCATACCTAAGGTACTAGTACCTTATGATATCACATTTGAGTTCAACTTTAATAATGGTAAGGTATGCAACCACTCGACTTTTGGAAGTTTATTGGCGCGCCGATTCTAAGAACTATAAAAAATATAAACAAAGTTACATCCATCAAAGCGTTGATGTATAATTGTGCTGTGCGAGAAGTCTTCCGACTCCCCTATGTTGACACTCTATTTCCTTTGGGAGTAGGAGGTAGAACTACAATGATAACATGTTATGCCTCTATTTACTGAGACTTATCTGGAAATTCATGTATTTTGAGTCCTCTTCGGTAGCTCGCGTAGAGCCCTAAAGCCGTGCTCACACCCCCCTCAAAGAACTATTCACAGCATCCCCTTCTAGCTTCAACTAGTCGATTTCCAGACCCCCCTTTCGCCGCTCCTCGATAGCTTCCCACATTGAGGCGCCCTCCTCCCCTTCCTTAGAAGGTAGCAGCAGACCGCGTCTAATGAACATCATATCCGGCGTCTTGGTCTTCCGTCGTTGCTTGACCATGCAGCGTGAGATTGAGGATACATAAAGCTTGTCCCGGAGCGAACGATTGCCTATTTTACGCTGAAAACTTTTAAACTTGTACTGCTGAAAAAAGGCATTTTTCCGGCCGGAAGATACCCCCCTTGAAGAGATGGGAAACTATATAAGCCCATCCCCCATCCCAACCCAACACTCCCATCCACACTCCATCCAGTTGGTAGGCTTGATCTCCCTGTGGAGCACGAGCTGTATGCCACTGGTGACCGGGAACCCTGTTCCGGAGTCAGCCAGAACCAGTGTGTGACGGGCGAGGTCTAGGTCCGTGAAATACGTGGAATCGAATCCATGGATATTGTAGGCACATCCAGCGAGCGGGGAGCGGTTAGGGTGGATGGTGCGGAGGAGGAGGCCTTCTGGAGTCAACAGACTGTGCTTCAGGAATAGATAATGGTACATAAAATGTTGCGAGCCACCGAACCTTCTTTGGCTTAGGAAAAGAAGGCTTCGACACAAAAGACCACGGGGAGGTAATTACTCACAATCTCCCCAAAGGGGGCTTGTTGAGGTGTGAATCGAGGAAGGGATTTAACATACCTATGACAGCATTTGAAGTAGTATTTATCACTGAATAAAAGGCCCCCGGGAGTTATTTTTGGTGAGATTCACGTTCTCAGAGTAATGATTGGCCTTGATTGATCATGGAGTATTCAGGAATCATACCTGCTTCTACTGCAGGGGGTGGGAGTTCCCCCATTTGTCCTGAAAGCATATCCGGCCTCTCTAAACACCTCACTAGTAAATTTCAAGGAAGCAGCATTACTCTAGTAGTAGTAGTACTACCAAAACGCGTCGGACCTTGAGAGCTTGTGACCCACAGTATTCAAAAGTTTGGCGTTCATATACTGAGAAATATTGATTAACTAACATGCCAACCACTTCTAGCATTATCAAGATTTTGTAGGATAAATAACTGAAAAGATGCTATGCCAGCTATCATGAATAGCCACGCCTTGTGAGACATATGATAAGCCCTTTCAACTTCTTACGAGTACCGATAAATCACAGCACCTGCTAATACTATATATATTTCCAGCATATCTCTTAAATGCTCTCTAGGTATCTGAGTTTGACCGGCAAAACACCATACTAGGTCAAAGGAGTGATCTTCCTGAGTCGCTGCACCTAGTATTTGCCAATGACAAGGTACAGACATCATCACTGGGTATTAGAAGTAGCGTTTAGATGCAGCTGAAACCGCTATCTGCTTTTCCATGCATCATTCATATCAAAGGAGGGAACCGTTTACCACCAGGCAATCACCTTGTCCCCCTCTCGGATCGATTTACTTCCCTCTGGATAAACTTGAGAATAATAATTGTCTCAAGGTATGAAAATAAATGGGATTCCAAGTTAAAGGACCCATTGCCAACCAAGCTTGCTCACTACTGAGGTGGATTACTGCATTGGGTACTACCTAGGTACGATCTTTGCGATGTGATACAATCTCCTACCACACTCCTAACGCTACTCAGCCGTTTCCACCGGAATATTGTCTTGGGCTAGCATCAGGCTTCTCTGAATTCCTTTCTCTAGCTGGACCTACGAAATCCTCATACTAGATAGCGGGAGCAATATGTTACCCTAGCCTTCTTCATAACCTTCCTACCATTCTCCTCACTGCCTACCTCGATATTTGTTCTTTGCAACCGGTTAACGTAGTACTCCTGCCCCTCTGACGACCTCTAGTGTGTCCAATGGGGATTGTTGTGGAAGTCTCTCAACATGACACATACTCCTAATTGGGTCTATGCTGCACAGATAGTCCAGGTTACAGAGCGTTTCAAAATTATAATATCACAAAGTTATATATCCAGCTCCTTCTATGTCTCCAACTCCTATACGTCGCTTGAAGGGGGCGGAGTTTCTCACCGCGGCTTCAACATCACTGTCCCCTCCTGGCGTCACAAACGTATTGATGGTTATGGATCAATAGGAACTAGATGCACTACACGTCCATAAATACAACGATGAGCCCTACGCTGTCATATCCGTGGAATTGCAGGTGCCGCTCAGCGATTACATGGTTCGAGATAAAAAAGCTAGGGCTAAAAGGGATCAGGGGCCATTCGTTCTGGAGCACTTAGTAAGGGTGAATAGGGATAATGGGATGGGCAGGAGAAGAGGTGAGAAAGTAGGTATTTTGATGAATAGGGAGCTTCCTCTCTATTATCACCTCCTAGGGGCAACAAATTGGCACCATCGCACACCTGGAACCCTTGTTGCCAGAGCGAAGCCCCAGTCGCATACGCTACCACAGAAAAATTAGGCACAATCGACTACTTGAAGGGAACTTGTCTTCCGGATCGCCGATTCGATATCATTCGCTTAGGCGCAAGGGGGGTAGAACCGGAAACAAAAGGGAGTGGTAGCATTAGGAATCCCAGTCTCAGATATCATTGCATCATTAAACACAAAGACAGATGGTATCATCTCTTAGTAAGTTTCTTTTATTGTTTTGGTTCACCGAATTGGTTGAAATGGTGTTTGTGTGGATTGGCTGTGTTTATGAGCGTCAAGGTACACTTGGAAATGCCATGCTGTCCAGACAAATTGCGGTCACCTCTGAATGGGGGTAAACCGTCCCGAATGCCTATGAGATGACAAAAACCATGCTGCAAAAGTAGACGAAAAGAGTTCTTTTAATTCTTTTTTTAAATTCGTAGGGCGGAACGGCCCTGCCCTCTCCCACGAACATTATCAATCCGCTTTAACTCCATCTCAGCCTCGGCTTATACCGTTGACTCCTTGCCTGACCGTCTGCGCAAAGATCCCGGGCTGCCACTAACATATAAAAACACGGGTCATTTAGATGTTGGAGGGGTAGAGCATAACGCGAACGGTGGCGCCGAAGGACTTGGGGGGGAGGTTGTGGCGGAACTGTGCGCGGACAACACCGGAGTTGCCTATACCCAAGCATTACTTCGTTAGCATTTCCCCGGCTTCCACACAAATACACAATCCAGCTTATATCGCTCATGATTTATAGCCCTACTCCCAACCTCGATAACGAAAAAAAGGACCATATCACGTACCGTGGGGTCGGGTGACCTTGCCCCAGATCACCCGGATGTTGGAACCGCGGACCTCACGCTTGGCCCGGTAGACGAAAGCGACCTTCTTGCCAAGGTAGAAGCTGTTTAAAAGACGGCGTTTAGCAACCATGTCCGATATAAATTTCTCCAAGTCATCGAATCCGAAAAAACTCACTTGGCGGCCTCAGTGTTCTCAACACCATCGATCTTGATCAGACTATTTTACCATGTCAGTCGTATAATTCTCCCATAACCCCAAGTTTCTCGATGGACAGATCGGTACCTTGTGTTGGGGTTGACAGCACGCTTGGAGCGCTGGAAGCTCAGGTGGCGTCCCCTAAACAGAAAAAAATCGTATTAATCCATCTGATCTGATGTATGTTGGATATCCATATTTCCCATCCATAGCCTCGAATTCCTCCAAAATGACATTGTGGTTGACCATGACTTTTCTCGGCACTTGCGCGGCGGCACGACGAAGGGTGCAACTTACTTAACGTAGACTATATTGCAAAAGTTTCACGTTAGCATTCTTCCTCAATATGGCTTCCCACATCATGCGCCTTGTAGGTATTCCTCCATGATCTCTCCCTTCCCGAACTCCCGGAAAAGATCCCCATCGCAACAGCAGTCATGATATCTTGATCTGGATTCGATGGATGTACTCACGTCTGTGACCGTGTTCTGAAGGCATTGTGACGGATTTATCTGAGCAACAGCGGGCAGCACAAACAAGTCGAAGGAAGTCAGAAATGACCCGCAGAAGTCGTCCGGGTTTGTCGTGGTTGTCGTCGCTTCGGTTGAGTCTGAGACGACGCACAATGGCTCCTAATTTGCAAAGGTGTGTTCGGAGGCGGCTCGCCCTAACCCGAAACAGGCCGCTTAGCGAGTGGGAGTGCCCCAGGGCTGGACTTAGTCCCGTGATCGAGAAGCCAGTGCCCACTAAACTACTTTCGGGCTTCTTCCGGAAGATCAGATTATCCTTTTTCCGAGATAATCTCTTCGATTTTCCTTCCTTTTTCTTTTTCTTTTTTCTTTTTTAGCTCAAAGGGAATTTCGGATCTCAACCCCACCACATTTTTACCGTCGGCCTACTGTACTCCGAGTAGTGGTGAGCCTGCTCTGAAGGTCTGGCTGTCTAGAGCGACCCCTGCTGACAAACAGGCTACTGGATCACTTTCTTGGGTGAGGGATGAGGAACAAATTAAAATAAATGCTCAAAAAAAAAGTTGAAGAGAAAATGAGGCGCTATCGTTGTGCAGTTTTGATAAGGTTTCACAGCTCCCCTTCCATCCTTCTAGCTGAAGTGATCCTCATTTTTGCGCTTGAGGATGAGCTTTTTCTTATTTGTTCCTCTGTAAATTTGATCAAGAGTTCAATACGCCCTTGGATCTGCCACTGTAACCGCTATGGCGGTAGCAGTGGAGTCGGTACTGATATAGAACCACACCCCTCACCCCTGTGTATTCCATCATCGGTTCTGGAAGGATTGGAAATTCTATTTACCAAATGTAAAAAAAAGGAAGATCAGACCGAAACACCTATTAGGAAATACAGCGACGGATGCTTTGCCCCACTCTGAGAATCGGGAACCGACCCTGACTGATGCTTTGCTCTCCCCCTCAGAAACTATGCCCTCAGATCAAGCCCCCAATGCTACTCTACACCTGAACTCCGGGGGTAAAAAGCAAAAAAACACAGAAGGCAAAATCGACCTGAAAAGAAGCAATATGTGCCGATATACGGAGGAATAGTAATTTAAACAACATCTCAAAAGGATGACGACCAGAACGAATTTATAAATGCGTCCCTCTTTTGAGACCGGAGTATGCTGGGCCGAAGGGGCTCTCGGTCAGATAACTCTGGAAGGTCGTTTCCAGCCTCCGGGAAAATAGAATCCGTGTCGTTCTTGTGATATGACAAATCTGCCGATCCATCTCCACGGAGCAGGTCCCATACTCTCCCCGTTGAGGACAACATCCAGTCGTACACCAACGGTTGTGTGTGGTCCCTTGGTATTTACGGGTACGAGATTCATAAGTTGGATTGATTCTTGTCCGAGGTCGGGGTTGGTGAGTCCCCTGGAAACTGTAATTATTCTTGCATGAACAAACATCGGAAACCATAAATCAAGGTTTATCAAGTTCCTTAAATACTCCGTCCACTTGAGAATTTACTACTCCCTTCGTCGAGAAGGAGGTGGGAAATAATACCTAATAATGGAGGGTGCAGACAGAGTATAAGGTATGATTGCACGTGGAGCTACTTTTGTTCTATGACGGCAGTCCTTGAACTATGAATTAGAGCGAGATCCGTCGGTATCAGATTTCATTCTTTTTTTTTTTTTTTTTTTTTTTAGACCAAAGCCCAGCATGACAACTCGGTACATTCTAAGAAATTAGAAATGCTAATGTAAAGCTCCGTGGAGACATTCGTCTTCTGTATTTGTAACATTTTATCATTTCAAGAGACACCCCCGCCGCGGATTTACTGGCGATCCCTGGTTTTGAGAGCAAGTAAGGAGGTTACTTTCGGTGATCAGTGTGATATTGGAAGAGGGGGAAGTTGCTTCGATGCACCATGTTTTCTTTTGATTGGCATTTACTCATGCTCCTGTCAGATCAAAAAAGACCAGGGTGTAAAATAATATACAATTAATTATTATTACGGGTTGAAGTAGTAGTAGTAGTAAGCAGGAGCTCACGCGGGGTCAGCTGGGTTAATAACAACATGCCGCGAAGGGAAGAGAGACCATCGTCTGTCCTTGGATGAGGATGGTGGTTCTTGGTGGAGCTGTTGAGGATAAAATTTCTGGAGGACTTGGCCTCGTTGGCTCGGATAAAATCCATGTCTGTATAATAATGTTGTGTAAAGTTGGCAGCGGTAAGACTATTATTTTTTATTACTCTTTTTTAATAATTCTTATGTTATTATGATACAGAAAGTCAAGTAAAGTGGTTTCTTTGATGAGGGGTCAAGATCCAGATTCTTTCTGACCTCTTGAATGAAGTGGTTGCGACTCCCTTTTCCGAAACTGCCATGATTTTACATACGAAGGAGAGTCATTGCCACGGGATATTTTTCACCCTCAAGAATAAGGAAGGAAAAGTCCATCCGGATATATCATACGAATAGAAATGAATAATGATCAACCTCTTTTTTCGGGGTCCGATAATGAGAAGGATGTATAGCAAGGGATTATAATTTACCTGATAGTTACTTCTCGAAGTACGAATCCTTTCCATACACGGGTTCTGCGGCATCAGCATCAACTAAGGCGAGTGACTAACTCCTCTTGCTCCTCCCACTGTTATCCATCGTGGAAGACACCAGCCCGCCCCACCTCTCTAGGTGCATCACCCACCTTACAGTAATTAGAAGCAGCAGTAGCATTAAGCAAGCAATTACTCTGTAGCAGCTTCCAGCTTCCAGGGAGCCTTCACGGCGTTAAAAAGTACTTGCTCCGCCGGACTTAATCATTGTTGGGGATTTTTCCAACAAACCTCTCTTTCTCCTTTTACTTATCGAGCTCTCCTCCTTGGTCCTTTTTTTTTTTTAAATTATTCCTTTACTCACTTGTATACGGCAAAGAAAACATCTCCTGACCTCCCCCGGGTCAACATATTTTTCGTGTTACTACTGTGGCCTGGAGTTTATTATTGAGATCATTCCTTGACGCAAGATGTCTAGCACAATAGCACGCACCGAGGAGCGCCCGAATGGGTGAGTTTTAGCTGGTTCCCTCTCTGACATCACTCCCACCCCTCCATTTTTCCCAGCCCACCCATCACCTAAACTTTCCCACTTCCGACACCTCAAAAAGGCCGCGGCTCTGCTAGTCACCACACTTTTCTGCTGGTTATTTAAGATTGACCCTGATCAATTTGTTGTCTTGAACAATATTTTCAAATAATCGCCATCGTATTCTCTTTTTTGGACCTCATATATAATTTTTCCTTCCTTTTTCTTTGATCGTCGTACATCGAACACCTTGTACTTCTAATCCCTGTCTGCCTCGCTGCTAATATGGATCTTCCGCGCAGCGCGATGGAACTTAAAGACGATACCGTCATTGTGGTACTAGGTGCATCGGGAGATCTCGCAAAAAAGAAGACTGTTAGTGGTGCCCCGCATGAATCATGTTGAACATCCCAGTCCGAAACTGACCGAGTCAATAGTTCCCAGCACTCTTCGGCCTCGTACGTACATACCAGTCAACCATGTGAACCTAGTTTCCCCCGAGTTTATCCCAGTTGACCGTGACTACAGTTCCGCAACAAATTCCTTCCCAAGGGAATCAAGATCGTTGGATATGCCCGAACAAAAATGGACCACGCGGAATATCTCCGACGAGTGCGCTCCTACATTAAGACCCCTACCAAGGAGATTGAAGAACAGTTGTCCAGCTTCTGCGAGCTTTGCACCTACGTCAGTGGCCAGTACGACGAAGATGACTCTTTTATCAACCTTAACAAGCACCTCGAAGAAATCGAGGCCGGCCACCAAGAACGAAACCGAATTTTTTACATGGCTCTCCCCCCCAGTGTTTTTACCACAGTCTCGGATCAATTGAAGCGGAACTGCTATCCCACGAAAGGCATTGCTCGTATCATTGTAAGCCATGGCTCTCTCGCACCAATCGGCCGAAGAAATTATGCTCATGAGTCATTGTTTGCACCATATAGGTAGAGAAGCCTTTTGGCAAGGATCTTCAGAGCTCGCGAGATCTTCAAAAAGCTCTTGAGCCTAACTGGAAAGAGGACGAAATATTCCGTATCGACCACTACCTCGGGAAAGAAATGGTCAAGAACATCCTCATCATGCGCTTCGGTAATGAGTTCTTCAACGCTACCTGGAACCGCCACCACATCGATAATGTACAGGTATGTTTTCAACGTCCCCCAATTCGTATGTGGCTAGCAGCTAAATCCAAATTTCCTCTTCAATTTCAGATTACTTTCAAAGAACCATTTGGCACCGAGGGCCGTGGAGGTTACTTCGACGAATTCGGTATCATTCGTGATGTCATGCAGAACCGTATGTCTTAAGGCTCTCTTCCCTAAGCCAAAAGAATTCCTTCTAATTTTTCCATCGTAGATCTATTGCAGGTTTTGACATTGCTGGCCATGGAACGGCCTATCTCATTTTCTGCTGAAGATATCCGTGACGAGAAGGTAAAGAACTAAACCAAGCTTTACCAATTATTGCCCAATATTGATACACTGCCAGGTCCGCGTCCTGCGTGCGATGGATCCGATCGAGCCCAAGAATGTTATTATCGGTCAATATGGCAAATCATTGGATGGAAGCAAGCCCGCGTATAAGGAGGATGACACTGTACCCCAGGACTCCCGCTGCCCGACATTCTGCGCTATGGTCGCTTTCATCAAGAATGAGAGGTGGGATGGCGTTCCTTTCATCATGAAGGCAGGAAAAGGTTTGATGCCTTATTTATCTTTTTATTAGGTGACTCTTACTGACATGCGCACCATCCACAGCCCTGAACGAGCAGAAAACCGAGATTCGAATCCAGTTCCGTGACGTGACGTCTGGCATATTCAAGGACATCCCCCGCAATGAACTCGTTATCCGCGTACAGCCCAACGAATCCGTTTACATCAAGATGAATTCCAAGCTTCCTGGACTCTCCATGCAGACCGTTGTGACTGAGCTGGATCTCACCTACCGTCGCCGCTTTTCAGACCTCAAGATTCCCGAGGCCTACGAGTCCTTAATTCTAGATGCTCTAAAGGGAGATCACTCGAACTTTGTTCGTGATGACGAACTCGACGCTAGCTGGAAGATTTTCACTCCTCTCTTACACTACCTTGACGATAACAAGGAGATCATTCCGATGGAATACCCCTATGGTAAGGATTTGAGAATCGCGTTTATGCATATTTACTGTCGCTAACAGGTGTCTTAACTTTAGGTTCTCGCGGACCATCCGTTCTTGACGACTTCACAGCATCTTTCGGCTATAAGTTTAGCGACGCTGCGGGCTACCAGTGGCCGCTAACACACACTACACCCAACCGACTGTAGATGAGGGTCAACAAAGAGAGAAGAAAAATGAAAACAGGAGAAAGGATGAGAAACGCCTGGGCAATCATGGAGTTTTAAATTTGAAAATTTCCCCCTTTTTCCCTTGACGCAAAAAATACAAAATTAATGTTACCAATACCTACTGGGATCTATACTACGGCTATGACACGATCAGGCATCTTTAGTCTATTGATGGAAATGAAAGACTTATTGTACGTGATACTAGGGACATTTCAATCCACATCATCGGCGCCAATAGAAACGAATGCAGGGGAAGTTCACGAACCGTGTATATATTCATACAGGGGAGGTCAAATGCAACGCAGCACTGTGGAGAGTCGAGACTTAGAAGAACCAACTTAGAAGAACCAATTTTCCCCGCTGTTTTGGGGTCTTGGGTCTAATTTGCATCCACCCTGTCATTATTACGAATACTATTACCATTATTATCTCAATCATGAGTTCTTTTAAATTTTGGCCGGTTTTGAAAACTCTCTGGTTTTTTTTATTTTGTAGTAATGCGTCGTTTTTCTTCGCCCCCTTGAAAGCTGATCAGATGGAGGCTGAAACTACCTTGGTATGTATGTTCCTGAGGTTGGCCTGGAGTTAATTTCAGGCCCGCATGCAGCCAAAACACCACCATCGGCTTCAACGTTTTCTCGTCATCTCACCTCCCTTCTGCTCTTTCTTTCCCAACCCCCCCGGGTTTCTCTCCTTGTCATTTCCTCATGCTATTGATTGTCATCTCTAATCTTTCCCTCCACCCGAATCGCGCCCTCTAGGCTCATCGTTCTAGATCCCGGTGCCCCTGGACCGAAAACGTCCGTGCACGCTCCAACCTCAATTTGCATTCTCGGTGGCTATTTTTATCCCCTGGATTATTACCTCTCTGAACGTGCAAAAAGCTGCTGGATCAACTCCCCACACACAGATTTTTTCCTCGTCCATGATCGGGTTTTCCTCTCATTATTTTCAACCGATCAAAACTACCCAAGTTATCGATCCCCTCGCCGTGCCAGACAACGTCGATTTCGCCTGGGCGCGGGCACACGACCATCCAGCCCATGGAAAGCGGAGGATTGCGATAAGAGCCAGGTACATGCAGAATCGCACTGATTAGGAATGCCACAAGCTGCAAGATGGGTGGGATCGCCCTCCATAAAGGGCCGAACCGAATCCATGCGCATGGCGCTTTTAACTTTCAGTTTGTTGGGGTTACAGTATGCATTTCCCACCCCGCTGCTTCTCACATCCCCCCGAAGCCGAATACGCTCAAGAATAATGGACCAACTAACTTGCTTCCTGTTTCGCTCAGATTCACATGGGGCATTGAAATGACCTGTAAGGATCCCCGAGTGAAAAACACCTCTCGATTGGCTCTCCTAATCCCATCCGTGTTACCACAGATTGCACTCCGTATCTCCTTCAGCTGGGACTAACTAAGTCGCGCACGTCGCTCGTTTGGATCGCGGGTCCGCTCTCCGGCTTGATAATTCAACCTCTCATCGGTGTTATTGCAGATAGATCTCGATCAAAATGGGGGAGACGTCGGCCGTTCATGATTTTCGGCTCGGTAGTCGTCGCACTGTGCCTTCTAGTATTGGGGTGGACGAAGGAAATCGTCAATTTCTTCGTGAAAGATGCGGAAAAGGTGAAGAATATGCCCTGGAGGGGCATAAGTGCTCGCTTTCTCAGCTCAATGGCTAACTGTTGAACGGGTACTAGGCGTCTAGGGTCACGATTGCTTTGGCAGTGATAAGCATTTACGCCGTGGATTTTGCGATCAACGTCGGTGGGTTTACGGTAGCTAGTTCCCCGGGGAATATCAATTCTAACTTTTATATAGTTCAAGCGTGCTGCCGCAGCCTGATCGTCGACACATTACCCATTCCTTTACAACAAGCGGGCTCTGCGTGGGGTATGTTTTCGATGTATTTTCTGGTACTACTAGAATGGGACTAAAATCATGAAGCTACTAGGATGTCGGCCATCGGACAACTTATCGGTTACGTCATTGGATCTATAGATACAGTCAGCATATTTGGTAGCGCAATCGGCGATACCCAGTTTAAGCAGATGACTGTCATTGCGGCGCTGGCGCTGCTTGGGGCAGTGGCCGTGACATCTTACTCCGTGAAAGAGAGGATTTTAGTTACTGCGAGGTAAGAGAAAGCTAAGACAGACAGACCGTATGAGCTGAAACTAATCCTCCCATGATTAGAGACTCGGATGGGAAAGCTGGTACGCTTCAAGTACTCTCCCAACTCGTAAAAACAACGATGGATTTGCCGCCTCGGATTCAAGCAATTTGTTGGGCGCAGTTCTGGGCCTGGATTGGTAATATATTCTACGCGCAAAACCGGTCAGAGATAACTTAACTGACGGGTTTATGACTAGGCTGGTTCCCATTCCTCTTTTACAGCACCACCTGGGTCGGAGAAACGTACTTTCGATATGAAGTTCCAAAAGACGCTGCCCGACCTAATGACATGCTAGGGGAGGTGGGCCGTGTGGGCAGTCTCTCCCTAGTTGTCTTCTCATCCATCACGTTCATCAGCTCCGTTCTCCTTCCCTTCTGTGTCCAATCACCGGACACTAAACGCCCCCGATTCACCCCGCGCCCACCACCTGGCATGGCGGCCTTACTTGGGAAGATCACCAAAGTCCGTCCAGATTTACAGATGACATGGTTGATTTCGCACGTGATGTTCGCCGCAACGATGATCTTCGCGCCGTTGGCCCGTTCCCGCGCATTCGCAACCTTCTTAGTCGCCGTATGCGGAATACCCTGGGCCGTTAGCTGCTGGGCCCCCTTTGCATTCATGGGTGTAGAGATTAATCGTCTCGCAATGGGTCCATCGCAATCCTCCCGGTTATCCGGGGTGACCATGATCACCTCCGCCAGCGTGCGCCCAGGCGCATACAGCGAGGTATCAAACCCAGACACCGAGATGGATGTGTTGCGCCTCAACCACCACGACCCAGATAGTGACAGCGATACCGAAGACGGCATCTCCAACATACCCTCAACGGGTGAACTGGCAGGGATCTACCTAGGTGTGCTTAACGTTTACACAACCCTACCCCAGTTTGTAGGCACCTTCATCAGTTGGATTGTATTCAGCATTCTCGAACCGGGAAGCACGAAGCGAGACGATGCCGCCCCTGATAACCAGTGGATGGACCTTGACAAGAGCACGCCCAATGCTATCTCGATCTGTCTGTTCATTGGCGCCATAAGTGCCCTTGTTGCCGTGGAAGCGACTAGGCGTATGCGGTACGTCCTATGATATATGGCGAATGGAACGAATAGGTTTTTTTGCCTTTTTAATTTTAGTTTGATAATGTCCCCGCAAAATACTTTATAGGTTACATGGCCGGGCCAACTACTAATTGACCCATCATCTGACTGCTTCCGTTTGTATACTTTTGATACCCTGGATGTGAGTTTAATTCTTTGCATGTTGAAGCGAAGGGTCGAGGTGAGGGAGAGAAGGGGGCATATGTATTGTTTGGAGAGGTATCATATCATGATGACAGACGCAGGCATATACTGGCGTTGGCTAAATATTTGTTGACTGAAATAAAGAGTGAATATATTTAATGTTTAAAATATAATGAAAGCATTGCGTTCGAAATGATGCGCTTTTTCTTCTTTCTTTTTTTTCGATTTCATTAGCATGGTAAAATGATGGGTATGGTTCGCTAGATATATGTGCTGGATGCATACTAGTTAGTCGCTGGAAGGAACGTGGTAATTACTCCACCAAAGAGTAAAAATGAGACAGAGAAGGATGTACGCACCAGCCCACTATGTACATAAGTAGTAAAAGTTGTCAGCGCTACTGAGGCTCGTAGCCAGGGGAAAAAGGACACATCGATCGATAGATCAAGGTACTCCGTATATATAATGAAGATGGATCTCTAGATACACAAAGGGCAAGCAGATGGATGATATATATGCCAGATGAAGGCCACGTGCTAGCTGTGCAAACAAAAATAAGTAGTTGTTATTTGGGTTTGTAGGGCGATTTCTAAGTTGGGCTACAAGGCTGTTGTTGCTTGCATAGGGCCATATCGTCGTCCCCTTCACATTTGGGTAGTTATATCACGTTGATAGCAACAAATATGTGCGTTCAGTAGGGTAATTATTCTCAAAAAAAAAGCGCAACAAAAGGCCAGATTTTTTATACTTGATTGGTAGATAGATAGATACATAGCGAGAGTCTGCTGAGGTATATTGGACAGATTGAAAGACACGACTGAAGCAAGGTCAAATAGAGCAGGAAGTCGATGACAGAAGGGGAATATAACAAATTGGATGGCAGAGATAAGAAAAGAGAAATGGAGAGTGCCATATCGGTTTATCCGGGGAGAAAACTCGATAGTCACGGAGAATATAGAGAGTATTACAAAACGGTTCGTAATGAGCACGGCGTTACGGCGTGTCCGTCATACGTATCACCGTAACGGTCCGTTGCGTATCTTATGTCGGTAATCCAGGTTCCACAGACGAGGATTGGATAGAAAGGGAGTCTGAATACAACGGTAATGGAGCGAACATGAAGGGGGAATATGAAGATCCAAAAAAAGTCAAAGACTCAGCAAATATAGGTATCGAAACTATCGGAAGCTAGATGAAGGAAAGGTACGGGTTTATGGACCTAAAGAATGGGTTCGGCACAAGTGGATGAAGATTCTTTAGTTCATGGCCGGTTGGCAGCCTGCATGTTTCCGGTCAGCTCAGCCACCCGAGCCTTGATACGAGCAGCGCGAGACTCGAAACCTTTGGTACATGATTAGCGGATTTATCTACTTAGCATTAATGGCTAATTTACTCACTCTCTTCTTCGCTGGTGTTGCCATCGTCATCAGCGGTGCTAGCTCGTGGTTCTGGCATTGCGGCTCGCTCTGCGGCATTCTTGCGGATCTGCGCCCAACGATCATGGGAGGCGTTCGTGGCCCTTGGAGGAGAAGTAGGTTCTGCCTGAGGGGTAGTGCGTACTTCTTCGACTGCAGGCTTTGCTAGTGCCGGCTTCTCAGGGAATGTTTCCGAAACGGGGGAGTCCTCAGGAACAAACGCTGGCTGATCCACTAGTGGCCCTTGATCAAATCTCGAAAATTCGCGATCTGCGGCCGCCCGTTCGTTCGTGTCTACCCGGGAAAGAGCATCGTATTCGGCTTGGCGGGCAATCTTGGGATGATCACTCATGACCTCAGGGGACTGAGTTCGGGATTCAATTAACTGGGGTTCTGGCGTTTCGACCGCCCTGGTTACCTCAGGTTCAGCTTTTGATGTCTCCGCCGCGGCTGGAACCTGAGGATGCTTCTTCCTTAACGTCCCAGTTCCATTCCGACTAGGCGCTTCTTGCGATGC
This sequence comes from Aspergillus diversus, assembly GCA_027569885.1. NCBI lineage: Eukaryota > Fungi > Ascomycota > Eurotiomycetes > Eurotiales > Aspergillaceae > Aspergillus > Aspergillus diversus. The sequence continues at coordinate 61,294 of JAPDKZ010000062.1, forward strand.
CTTTGCCTTACCCTCAAGAGCGGCACGGGCGGCGGCGACGGCAGAACGCTCGGCTCCAGTTGGCTTCATTGGAGGCTTTGCTTCTTCAGTCTTCTTTTTGTTGCTCGTTACGAACATGCTCTTAAATCCTGAATTACCGGGCTTCTTCTTTAGTTTGCGCGACTCTTCCGAATCTACTGACTTCTTGGGTGGTGATTCTACAGTCGACGGCTCCACAGCAGGGGAATTGGCTTTGACAGCGGTGCCAAATGTATCCTTTTCTTGTTCTGCTGGAGAAATGGCTGCTACAGCAGGAGGGGTTGGAGCAGCCGGAATAGTGTCCTTCGCTGGAGGTGGTGGTTGCCGGGTGCTAGTAGTTCCAGGGGGCGAGGATGGAGTGTCACCAGTGGCTTCTTTTGGCTCCTCGTTGATGGCACCTGTTCCAGCACGGGTGTTGCTCAGATAAGCAGAACGGTAGGCATTCTTGTCATAGTTGCTGGCCCATTTCAAGGCGTGGGATGCTTCATTCATAATTGACGGTTGAAGGGTCATCACGGAGTTGGTCTTTGTGGAAAAAGAGACATCCTCAGAAGCAACTGATTTGGAACCGTTGGCTAGTTCCTGCTCTTCTCTGTGCTTCTTTTGGAGAGCAGCGGCCGCAGCCTGGATACGGGCATGCTGATCAGGAGCAATGCTGGTTTTACTCTGCGACCCTTGGTTGTCGGCCCGCTTGTAAGATTCCTCTACAGCACTAACCTTCTTAGCTGAAGATTTCCGACGGCTGATTTTGCCTCTCCGAGTTGAGAAACCGAAGAATCGTTTTTTCTCCACAATATATGCACCAGGATCGGGCTCCGGTGCAGCACCCTTGACCTGCTCCTCCAGGACTAACCACTTTGTGTTTTTGATAACGGTTTCGAGTAGTGCACATCGTCCGAAAACGGCCTTTCGGGCACCTGGTTCCTCGCCGGCCAAGCTGCTGATCCAGACCCACCAGAAGGAATCGTCTAGATCGAGGGTGGTAATGCTGGCTAGCTCACCTGGGTCCATGGAGGGCTCATCGTTTAAGCCCCGTTTGTGGGACTGTGAGCTTTGAACCCGGACGCTAGCGAGAGGGGGAAGAACCCTGTCGTGTGGAAGAAGTAGAGGGGCGACCGGAGCTTTAGGAGCATTCTCATCATTGAAGCCGGACGACATGAAATCAGCCCATGACGGTGTTGTCGGTCGACCTAAGTCCCCCCCACCAGAATGGGGTACAGACCTTAGGCTACCTCCAAATTCTCGTGGTGGGCTGGATCCTTTTGCTTCTTCTTCAATTGTGGGTTCTAGTGCACCACCGAACCCGATATCTTCGAACCTGGACCATGAAGCTTCCTTATTTTTGGCGACGGGGCTGGGGATGGTGGCGGCGGATTGGTTGGTTGAGGAAATACATCTCAGCACACGCAAACACTCATCGGTAAGCGCACGAAGTGGGTCTTCATAGTTAGAGAATTCTTGCAGATGCTGATCACTATCTCTGTATTCGAAATTTTTTGCACGTCGCAGCAGAGCGAAGGGTGTTGGGGAGACGGTATCAACAATCATGACGACTTTGGTTGTCGAGACTTGGAGTAGGGTAGGAGTCTCTGGTGGGTATTCTGTCGCCTGAACGAGTGATTGCAAAGCAATTGGTAGGGTTGAGATACTGACACTACGAGACTCAGGGGAGAGTGAACGTAAGTAGGCGAAGAACAAATGGCTTGTGGCATCCGCAGCGCTAAGACGAGTTAGCGTTTCATTGATCTCTTACCGCGCTGGGGAATCAATTCACCTTGCCCAGTTCTTGTATGCAGCTTCAAAGCCATTTCCAGTGTCTGTATGCTCAAATGCCCACCAGCCAGCGTATCGGGAGAGCTTCCGCCCGCCAAGGCCGTTAGATTTACCGTGAGCTGCAATGGCCGCCAGAAGGTCGAAGAAGTCAAAGATAATCTTAGTTCGGGCATCTGAGTCGACACTGATGGGAATGAATGTGGAAAACGCATCGCGGGCAAATTGGGAATCTAATAACGATTAGTTTGAGGGGTTTGTAATGTGAGACAGGCCGAAATAGTACCTTGTTCTCCAACCTTGAACAGCTCATAGGCTTCCCAGGTGACAACTCCTCCGGGGAGTCTGCTCCAGCACCATTTTAACACACTGCAAAGAACCTATATCAACGCGCAAGGATGCTGATTAGCTAGATCGCGACATTACGACAATTGGGAGTATTCTAACGGAAACTCACCATTGGGTCTGTAAGGCGTAATTCTTGGGCCAATTCATCTCCGGCAAATGGGGATCCCCTCTTCAACGATTGACTAAAATAATTACGAATGAAGGTACGGGCCGTAACTGTATCGGAGATTGGGCGGAAAGGCAGGAGCATGAAAGGCGTCTGAAGCGCTGGTATGTAGAAACAAGGCAATGATCAGCATGCAAAAGTAATGCAAGGAGGTTCGTATTTTAGGGGCGCGGGGGATTGACGTCAGACAATGAGGACATACCTCGTGCTTTCAATTCTTGAGTACATGCTCGCAAGAGAAGCTGAACTTCCTCCGGCTGAACTTCGTTTCGCTGCCACGCGTCAGTCCATGTGGGTTTGGCGGGTCCTGTGTCTTCGACCGCGGCTGTTTTGAGTGCTTTTTTTGTATTATTGGAGTCTTTGCTCCGGAAAACGCGAGCAAAGAAAGGCATTTTGTGTTCTGCGCTCTCAGGATTTTCTTCCACTGAGAGACGCGGCCGGCGGCAGAAGAACGGAATGGTAGCGGATGGTGCCTAAAGGCTGAGGACGCGTAAGGGGCTCTCCGGTGATTTCAAGGAAGTCGGGGCAAGCAAACTCGAATTATCGGTGGAGGACGAGACCTGGAATTGAATAATGACTCGTATGGCAACACTGGGGGTGGCGTGAAGGGAGAAAAGACAGGGGGATAAATTAAGAGGAATAAAAAAGAAGTTGGACCAAGGGAAAAACCACAAAAGAGAGACGGACAGCGTCGATGTAGCGCGTGGAAGATTTGAAATACGAATTAAAAAGGGAAAAATAAAAAACCAATAATATAAAATAAGAAACAAAAAAAAACAGGCAAGGAAAAAATTTGAAGAAATAATGAAAAAAGCAAAGGCTCTCCAGGTGTCCCAATTCCAAAGGATCGCCTGCAGCCCAGGACGGGGCAGCACAGCACGTCTAGCGTGCAGCAGCGACCTAGGACGGGTGGATGGCGGATAACGAGAGGAGCTACGTCTGAAGATTAGATCGTGGTGTGTGGGGAGCGAAGGAGGGGAAGGGATCAATCAGAAGTAAAACAAGAGCGGGAGGGAGAAAAAAAATAAAACAAACTGGAGAAAATCAACAGGAGGCAAAAAGAGGAGACGAAGGAGACAAGGAAGAGGGGGAAGAAGAGGAAGAGAGAGAAGAAAATCAGTATGGAGCAAAGGAGAAGGAAAGAAGAAAGCAGAGATTATTACTCTTGTGGTGATGATGAGGATCTACTCTGCTGCTCGTTTCAGGGGTGAATTTAATATTACGCCGCAAAAACGCTCCGTGGTTCCTGAGCCCGCTGCTGACCAGGAGGTCACAGAAACAATGTCTCCTCGAATCATATCAATAATGTCTGCTTAGCTTGTTGATCTGGGGGAATAAGGAGGAGGAGGATTGTTTTAGTTTGCCCGTGATCAGGCTCCAGGAAACATTATTGAACCTCTTCATTTCGTGATGGATCACTCCTGGGATCTGTTGGGTGTGGTCCAAAATTCATCATTCTCAGGGACCTGGTTGAGCACTGGCTCCTCACTAGTCCCGAGTTGGGTGTAGCCCTCTCTACTAGCAAATAATACCGATGGCAAAGATAAGTCATCCACTGACCAGGCTCGATGGGTCCATACTAGCTTCCTAGGCTTGGCTGGCTGGGACTCTGGAGGAGGAGCTTCAATGTCGCCTCTTATTTGTTCATGATCATCCAGAGTATTCTTGAGAGACGTCCCCCAATGCCCGATCATGTTTCATATAATCCGTAAGGGATATTTCGACGTCAGGATAATTACTTGAGGATTCGGACCTACTTTGGTTATACGGCAGGTGCCATTATTATGAAAGGTTATCAGTATTTTATATGTTTTGTTTATTATTATATAGTATATATTTTTCTTTTTACAGTTCTCTCCATTGGCGTTCGACGTGTACTCCAGAGTAGGGAAATTGCGGATTGATCAATTCCAAGGAGTCGATCCAGTGACTGGTCAAGGGGTCTGGCCCAATCATCACTAGGTGTGGCTCACCACTTTGCCTTTTTAGGTGGACCCAAAATTATCCTTACCAAAATAGGCAGCTTATTCAGTACCACTAATCCTAATTTGGGAATCAGCATCACCATTTGGGGTTTGGTGAAGCTGCACATCGTCCTTTGCCCCTCAAGTACTCTTCCCAGCGATAGTAGAAAACGGTAGGATGAGCAGCTGAGCATTCCATATTGGGAGACCAGATAGGTCACTGAGAAGAGCTGATTCTCGACCCAAGATTTACGCATGGGTGGAGCCGTTGAGGGGTGGGAAACTATTAGGAAGCCTGAAGCACAGCTTACTTGGCTGCCTAAGGACTTTAAACAAACTAGCACTACCAGAAGTCTGGACTCTTGTGAGGCACGTTGTGTGGATAAAAGGTTTCTAACCACATCACGTTGTTCCACCCAATCAGGAGGCTAGAACGGATAACTGCTTTTATATCGAGAGTTCAACTGCCATATGGAGGTGCTCTCTGAGCGCTTATGATTGGAAGGTAGTAATGGCAGCGACAACCTTCACTTAATGGAAAAGATAGGCATTGTTCTTCCCTTATACATATGATGGTAAGAGACAAATCATATTTGATAAACCAAAGTTGAACGAAAAAGACAGAGAAGTCGGGACCTTCTTCGAAGTTTAATCCAGAGGGGCCGCAGTTATAAATAGGCCGGCGGCTAACATGGTCGTTAAAGGCGGCAAAGGATAACCGCCTCTCCCGCGGCTCCTCGACTTTCTTGGGCTATCTTTAGAATCTTCTGCATCACCCGCGTGTCGCCGTTCCAGCCATCCAAGCAATAATCAAGCGTCCTCCATCCCATCCCCATCTATTCCATCCGAGAATTGTCTCTCGTCGATCGGATTTTCCTCATCTCTCCTTCTTCCCCCCCAAGGTTAGTACCCTCAGGCTTCCTTTCCCCTTCCTTTTTGATCCACCTGCGCCTGCTTCACCCCTGGCCCAGCCTTTCCCCTCCCCCGACCGTCATCCTACCATTTTTTTATCCTTTTCCCTCTCTCGAACTCTTTTGTTCCTCTGACGCGCCCACTCCGGAAAGAGTGCTTGTTTAATATCACCCATATCACTATACTTCAACCGTCTTCCCTCCTCTTTCTTTTTTTTTTTTTTTTTCTTCTGTTGTTCGCGGTCTCCCCTTTTTGAGAAGAGATTATCGAATTGCCATAGCCCTGTTGGAGGGCGGTTAAGACAAAACATTAGAAATCAGCAATAAAGGGACATATATAACCCGCCACAACGTCTGACAAATGCACAGGACTTCTTTTTTCAGCCATCGCGTGCTCTAGAAGGCCATTCGTCGGCGATACCTTTGGCCTCAAATCTTCCGTACGCGCCGTCCACTGGTTCGAGGGGTCAGCCTGGTTTTGACGCCGTTATTGGCCCTTGTTGCTACAACTTCAAAGGAGATTATTGTTGCTTGAACCCTCTTCGTGCGCTATCCCTCATGGGTCGAAGAAAGATCGAGATCAAGGCGATCAAAGATGATCGCAACCGCTCAGTGTATGCCCCAGCCTTGTCTAGCGATCGACTGGGGAAGTGGCTTGTGAGGCTGACAATGGTGGATATATAGGACGTTCTTGAAACGAAAGGGTGGTTTATTCAAGAAGGCACATGAGCTTGCGGTTCTATGCTCAGTAGATGTCGCCGTCATTATATTTGGTCACAACAAAAAACTCTATGAATTTTCCTCCTGTGACATGCGAGAGACCCTTGCCCGTTACCAATATGTACGTTCCCCGCTCCTACCCAGCCCCATATCTGACCCTTCGTATAAATCTGACGTGGATAAACGCTCTAGTTTGGCCCCCCACATGAGCATAAAGGCCCCGAAGACTTTAACGGCAAGCGCGATGACGACGACGACGACGACGATGACGGGACACCGATCCCCGAAGACATGCTCCCTGGTCCACAGAATCCTCCCCAGATGATGCCTGCCACACACATGCCCAGTCACCCTAGTTTCCCACACGTCAATAATGCACCGTCGGCTTCTCCCCCAATTCACAACGGGATCCCTTTTGATCCGCGTCATGGTACTCCTCAACCACAAGGCGTTTCACGACCGTCGTCTAGGAACCACCTTCGCCGCGTCAGCTCCAACCTTGGTGCACCCCCCCATCATGCGACTCCTCCTCCCCCACCCCACCAGTCTGGCCCAAATGGTTATCCTGGATACATGCCTAACCCCTCAGTTTATAATCCTAATGCTCCTCCGAATATGACGCAACACCCGCCGCGCCAAGGCCAGTTTGCGCCTTTTGCTCCTCATCCTCCGCCGCCACATCACCAAGCACCTCAACACCAGCCCATGCCACCACACTCCATGCCAACTCAAACAATGGCTCCTCAGGCTGTTCCACCACACCCCCAACCGCCGCCACCACCCCAACACCTCCCACAGCATCCCCCGCATGCCCCCGCGCAGCCTGCGCATTCGATGAGCATGTCACAGCCACCCCATCCATCGATACCACAGGTGCCTCAATCATACTTGCCGGAACAAGGCAGAAATTCGCTGCATCCTGGGTATACCTCCGAGCAGCGGCAACAACAGCAACAGCAACAGCAACGGCAGCAGCAGCAACCACAACGAACAGCGTCACTCCCTGATGGATCGTCTGCCGAGCAAGTACCTGCTTCTGTGAAGGTAGAAGGCAGCCAGTCTCCGCCACATCCAAAACCCCTCCCATCTAAATCACGTAGCATATTTACGCCTATTGATGATCGTGGTTCTGTCCTGGCGCGTCATTTCGGTCTCCTACCGCCGTCGAACGAGTTTGGGGAGAATGCTCATGTAAAGGTTGAACCACCTCAGGATGAAATTAAAGAGAAAAAGCAAGCAACTCATCTTACTGTTCCACCTCGCGCCGCTACCGAAGTTCCTCATTCCAAACCAGTACCGGATATCAAACCTCCTATACGTACTAACAGTACTCAGCTGCCTCCTAAGCGACCACAGTTGAAGGTCCAGATTCCTAGCGGGGGCTCCAACGATGGTAGCGCAACAGGGGAATCATCGCGCGAGTCTGCTGGCAACAAAGCTCTTACACCTGCCAAAGCCAATCCGGATTCAAACCACCCGGGTGTAGTATTACCACCACCCTCTCCCTCAGCTGGTGCGATCCTCAGCGCTGGGGCCCAGGGACCACCGAATCCATTCGCTAGACCACCGCCTCCAGGAACGACGACGGCATCTCAAAACAGCAATGCATATAATAATAATAACAATATCGAGACACCTATATCTGCACTTCCCAGCCGCTTTGTGTCTGATGCGTTACTTCCATCACCGTCTAGTTTCTTCCCCGAGTGGGGTTTTAGCCGTTCTGGACCGGACAGCAATATGCTCCCAAGTCCTCTCACATTCCCCACCCCGGCGGTTCAAAACGGTCCCGGATTTGGACGAGAGGATGATCAAGATAAGAAGCGCAAAAGCCCAGATAGCGGACCTAGTGGGGAAGGAACTTCGAAGAAGGCAAAGACATAAAATATATCGCATGTTTGTCACTGTCATGATGATTTTGATTTATATCTTGGCTCTGTTGCGTCCTCTGTTTCTTATTCCCATGGCATCTTGTGGCGTTTAGGAATGTGTAGGTAAATTGGGTGGAAAAGATTGAGTATCGCCTTTTCTGTTTGTTTCTTTTCTTTTTTTTTTTTCACTTTTGATCACTTCCCTTTTAAGTTTATTTTCCGGTCTGTACCTACCGTTTCACTCGGTCTTCCTTTCCCTATCTCTTTTCATTCTTGTCACTTCTATATACCTCATTTCTTATCATTTCCCCTCTAGGATTTTAACTTTTATACCCCTTGTCTCTGGCGAGTTCAAGTTGAGTTGCTGTTTTGCGCAATAGTGTTGCAGTATGCGATTTTGAAAACAAAACGAAACGAAACAAAAAAAAAGACCATATCAAACCAAAATGAGCTCGGGAAGTGGGGGTGTTGATATTGATTTTCCGTTGCCTTACCTGTTCTTTACCAGTTTGATTATTTTGGTTTTATCCCCTTGTTGTGGCGCGGTCTATCTAATCTAGTCACCCAGGGATTGATCTACCCCAATTTGTAATTTGGTTGTTTACTCTTGTTAGTTCCGTGGGATTTTGGAGTGTATATAGGGTTAAATCTGTTTAGTGAAATTTTCCTGATATACCTTTCACATCGATTCAATGAATTTATTGAGGTAGGTTTTATGTGTCCCTTTGTTTATTATGTAAATATATATTTTTAATGCAGAGTATTATAGGGTATCCAGCCCATAAACAGGTAGACTTCAAGGCTTATAAAAACTTGAATAATTGGGAGTGAACTTTTGACGCAAAGGATAAGTAAATATTTTGCCCTACCCTGGAATTCCTCATGGGGCGTATGACAGGGACCGATGCCGAGGAATTCAAACCAGGGTTGGCGAGTTTCGAGCACAGGAAGACGAGACTGGATATAGAACGGAACCCAGAGATAAATTAAGAAAAAAGGTCAATTATTATAGTATGTACTTGAAAGGTGAATAAAAAGGGTTCTGTGCAAGGAGAAAAAAATATCGACCATTCTTTATACATTCTCCTTGGGCTCATGCTGAGAGCGTCGAGCTTCAGCCTGGGAGGCCAGGATCTCTTGCCTGGCACGTTCCTGAGCCTCTAGACCAGTTTGTGCCACGGTGTGCGTTTTGCTGAGAATGACGGGGCGAACAAAGATGCTAAGGATTAGACCTAAGCCAGCCATGGCTGTGTAGAAGATCCAGAGACGACTGAGGGAGAAGGTGAAGGAGTTAAGGACGACAATCTTTTGAGATTCGGGAAGGCTGCGGATGAGACCGCCCTGGGAACCAGAAAAGGAATTGGCAATTTTTGCGGTGTTTTCTGGCCCAAGGGCTTGGGCGATCGTGGGCATTTGTTGGCCTAAAATATTCTGGTAAATGACGGTTCCAATGACGATGGATATGGCAGCAGAAACTTGGCGGAGGAAGCTGAAGGTGGCCGTTCCGGCGGCCATGTCTGAGGGGTGGAGGTTGGCTTGCAGGGCTACAAGGGGCGCCTGGAAGAGAGGACCGGTGCCGATACCGGCGATAATTTGATACATGATAATGCGTGGCCAGGAGGCGTAGTACTTCAGGTCGATAAAGAGGCCATATCCGAGGGCGAGGAAGACGAAGGCGGCGATAATGAGTTCACGGTAACGGCCAGTCTTCTTGATGAAAATCCCCGTACCGGCAGACAGGACGGAGAGACTAAGCACCTGAGGGAGGACATAGACACCGCTCATGATGGGTGTGGCGAGAAGGACGCTCTGGAAATAGAGAGGGAGGTAGTATGCTCCAGCCATGAATACAAGACTGTGAATAAAACAGATAATGAGAATCAGAACATTGTGCAGATTGCTGAAGAGTCGGATCGGGATGACTGGATATCGAGCTACTTTCCACTCATTCAACATGGCGACACCGTACGTCACCAAGCCGAAGACGATTAGGCAAATAACTGTGGCTGAATTCCAAGGATAACTAGTACCGCCGAACTCGAGCCCGAATAGGAACATGAGGGTAGCTCCAACGATAAGTAATGTTCCTGACCAATCTATTGACTTGAGTCCTGCTATGAGAGGCGTTTTGGGGGATTCGATCTTGAGGAAAAAGAGTAAGATGGCGAATGAAATTCCTCCAATCGGTACTGCAAAAAAGAGGCGTTAAGATTGGAAGGAATATTCCTTATGGAAATGAGGGGGTACCTACGATTTAGGTAGAAACACCACCGCCATGTGACGCTAGTTGTGAAGGCACCGCCAACCAGGGGGCCCAGAGCACCTGCGATAGCCCATGTAGCTCCAAAGAGGCCATAGTACATTGGTCGTTCCCTGAAAACAGCGCGTTCGTTAGTATTGATCAAAGAAGCGGATAAACCGAAGCATAGGATTCCCTACCGCACACTGAACAGATCCGAAACGCAGATATTTGCTAGCACAATAATCCCGCCTGCTCCGGCACCTTGGATTGCTCTGCCGGCCAAGATCATGGGGAGGTTAGTCGCCAGCGCGCAGATCAAACTGCCGACAAGGAATGCAATATTTGCGAGAAGAAGGATAGGCTTCCGACCCCAGATATCGCTCACTTTCCCCCAGAGTGGAACGAAGGCAGCATTTGTTAGAGAAAACGACGAAGCCATCCACGAATAACCGCTTTCAGTGGCGTGAAAATAGGCCGCCATTGTTGGTAGGGCAGTGGAAATGATTGTCTATAGAAGTTAATATATCGTTAGTTGGCATATTCGCTAGAGTCCGTGGAATAGGCTGTCCGCTTCTCCATACCATATCAAGAGCTGCAAGAAAGAGGACCAACTATATAGTTTCACGTTTTTAGCATCCGACCCATTAGAAAGATCATCACGCAAACCAAGAAGGGGAGCATACACAAAGTGCGGCCATAACGACGGCAATCTTCTTCTTCCCTAGTTTTTGGGCCTGCGACGGCACCCGGTCCAGCGAAGCGCCGGTTTCACCCTTCTCCATAACCCCGTCGCCATTTGGCTCTGCTGCACGGTAGCTCTCGGACGAAGATAAGGCTGCTCCCACAGTGTCGGGCTGGGTTGCCGAAGAAGCGTCCGTTTCCGGTGGGAAGGGCTTCTCCGCCATCGCTAACGTGTCGTTGATGTTTTGTGGCCGCTGGGTATCCTCACTGGCCGGATACTGTTGCGCTGTCATTTCCTGGGAAGGGTACGACGCACTTCCCGTAGGAACAGTGTTGCAGAAGTCAGGAAAGACGAGAAAGGTCTGGGGCCAGGGAAAAAAAGTAGTTCTCGCCTTCAGCGGGTAGAACCGACGGTTCGGAGGGGGTCAGATCCACATTAAGAAGAATCGAGAAGGTGCAGTGTATCAAGCTCAAGGGACAAGGATAAGAATAAGAAAAAAAAAAAAGGAAGAGAAACATGCGGAGTCATTCCGGGTCTCCTCTAGTCCTGGGAAGGGTCGCGCTAAATACAGCTTGCGCTGATTCGATTGTGATTGATAATTTCATGCCTCTACGGCCGAGGCCAGCCGTCTAGCTTGTTCTTGTCTATGAGACAAGCTCGGAGATACGACAAGTGGGGGCGCCATTATCGCTTTTAGTGGAAGGTCGGACTCGGAAGCCCGAGCGGCCGTGAGATTTAATATACTGGCAATGGACCAAGAGGTTGATCTCGATGGAACTGAAGACTGAGGACGCAATGGGATGGGCCAAAGATGAGGAAAAGCCATGTGCGAGTGGGGAGAATACGAGAACGTTGCAGTGGGTGCAGGAGTGGAGACAATGAAGGAAAAATTTAAAAAGATGGGATCCATGCGCGATGTATAAACTCCGTCCATGTGGCTGAGGAAATTTATGCGATGTTGGGATACACTGCAGGAAGCAGAAAAAGAAATTCTACAGCTGCTGGGTCGGATTGTCCCCGCCTTCCAACAACACTCCGCCGCCTAACATTGGCTTTATATTTTCCTTCTGTATTTGATCCTGGATGAAAAGTTTTTTTCTCCCTTTTTCTATGTTATATTTCTGTGTTTGAGTAATTGAATGAGCTATATTGCCGATGCTGGAAGGAATAATAGGCATCAATGGAATTCCCCTTAATTACCATGCTTCCTACGTTAATACGAGGAAGCTCTTGTTCGTTTGCTTTCCCTCTCCCACATTCTCGGTACCTAGAGGTATATTTTAAATTAAAAATTCCAACACAAGCCCCAGCGTTCCACTGCTTCCATCATTGGGCGTCAGAATACCTTCTAAAAACAAACACTTTCATAGAGTCATGAATTCATCAAACATATAGTTATCCACCTTTTTGTTTTCTTTTATAATATGGTGGGAGTGATTCAAAAGACCGCAGTTCCTCATGGTTCCCTTTCTACCCCTTCTAGCCTCTCGCCATGTTCCTTAAGAACATCCATAATCTCCTTCCACGCCGTGGCTTGGAATTGCTTCCCTTCCACTCCTGTAGTCAAAGCTGTAGATTCGCTGCTCCCGTATTAGTATATGTTTTATTTGAATAAATTGCTGCCAGCGTTTGGGATAACGTAATAACTCAAGAGAGAGGAAGCAAAAAAGGGCAAGAGAACCTACTCTAGGTATCCATCACTTCTCCAGCATCTACCATGCGATTCAACCCCTTGATATGTTGCACTAACCAGCGATCGGCTGCCCTGCTCCGCAGTTCGAGCAAAAAGCTTGTGTGCAATCCAAACCATGAACCGCTGATAAAATTTACTATACCGTCTCCCAAGGGATGACCTGCAAAATCCTGGGCTGACTGTATTGATAATTACTGGTACTGTTCCATTCTCGTTCCTCAGGCGCCCAGCCACGGTCTTCAGGACATATTCTAAAAGGAGCTTCGAGATACCGTATTGTTTTGGGCCACTAAATTTCTCCGACTCGTTGAGGTGCTGCAGCAACGGGCCCTTTGTCTGGAGACCCTTAGCTTGGACGCGGACGAATTGCTGACTAGAAACGACGGTAAGGTGGGTTGGGTTTGAGGCGGAAGAGCTACTTCGCAATTTCGGGAGAAGGAGGAGGGCGAGCAGAGAGGTTGACAGCGTATTGACTTGGAGTGTTTCTTCCCATCCTTCCGGTGAAATGGTGTATTCTCGATTCCACAGGCCCGCATTGAGCAGCGCAACGTCCAGCTGTTTTATTTCGTCATTCACTCGACCGGCAAAGCTCTTGACGCTTTGAAAGTTGCTCATTTCTAATTCCCATACTTGGACCACGCCTTTCCTATTGGTGCGCTTTTCGAGCTCTGCTTTAGTTGCTTCGCCTCGTTGCAAACTCCGGCTTCCAATGATTAGGGACCCTACCCCCAAATTAAGAAGCTTTATTGCAGCTTCGAACCCTAAGCCGGCGGTTGCCCCCGTCAAAATGACCGTCTTTCCGGCGAAGGAGACACCGCTCGGGTCGGTTGGGGGGCTGTATTGCGTTCTAAGGAGGCGAATTAGGCCAGCCATGGCGCGTGAATTTGAGAGATCGATAAATTCAAATCAAGGGATGAGAATATAACACAAAAGGATCGACCTGGATGATGGTCTTGTAGCTGGAGAGGTAGGAATTGTGGGTTTGGATGGTATAAATATATATAGGCGAGTTTTCCGAAGGTATTAAATCCCGTGGAAGATCTTTTGGAACTGATTTATGACGTGGAAGCAGTAATCAATCATGATAGTTATCTGCGGTTTTAGTCGATTGCTAGACCCGCCACCAGTGTCTGGGCAGGCCCCGCCGGCCCTGAGACAAGACTGCAAGAGGCTGGAGGGGATAAATACGGCAGTGAATTTCCGTTGAGAGCACTTCAAAGATTCAGGATGGTGTCCAGCAAAGCATCTATCGGCTCGAGCTATCTTCCCCCATGATAAAGAGCATTGACTTGTCGGTGAGGCGATTTGGAGAGGGAAAGCTTTCTTTTCTCTAATTTAGTTCACCCATTTCTGATGCGACGTAGGCAAATTGAGATGGAGACCATTTTATGTCGAACATATGGCATAATTACCTCCTAATTTAGCATTAGTAGAATGAACAGACAGTACCTGATATGATAAGGCAGGATAGCACAAAGATTCAAGACATCTATGGCAACTGGAGGGGGTTTGTTGGCATCGATGCCCCAAGTATGAGCAGGGGAACAAACAGTGCAAACGCGGTGTAATTTCGATTCACCATTCCCCCCAGGAGTGACGATACCTTGCATGAATCATTCGCAGCCAGCCGAGGATACTCGTGCGAAGGAATATTTATTGCTTTGGAAAGATCGGAGAAAAGGAAGAGGCTTGTAGAAATTCCGGCTTTCCTGAGAAACATTAGGTATGGCGGAGACCAACAATGGGAGTCTCACTCCCACAACCGGTCGAACATGGCGGAATTACTTCCCTGAGGGTGATCTTTGGGTATTTGGTTATGGGTGAGTGACACATGTCTCATCTGACAGGGCAGATTGCTGACTTGGCCCAAGGAGCTTGATATGGAAGCCACCACCACACTATGGTATGTGGAACAAAACATGGCCAAACCTGCTTCTGCTCTAGCCTCCCTACTGAGACCAAAAGTAGCATTAGCATAACCAGCGTTGCCTGGCTCAACTAAGTTGACATTATCGTAACAGATCAACGGGTACCGGGCTATATCGATGGTTATGTGCGACGGTTCTGGCAGGTTTGTGGCCTCTACCCCATGCTTTATTTTGCCGCAGATTTCTGAGCCAATGTTGCATATTTTTCATTATTATTTTCTTAGTGAAAAAGCTGATCCAAATCGGATTGTGATTCTAGGCTAGGTATGTTTCTGGTTGCAATTTCAATCTTGTGTGGATCCCGCTGTGGTTATTGAAAACTCTCAGACTGAGTATGTTTCTAGTACGGACCACCGGGGTACTCCAGAAGAACCCGGCCGTGTAGTGACAGTGATCGAAAGGGGATTCTGGGAAACACTCGATGACCCGGTATGCTTTTACCCCGTGGCAATGATTTCTGCCTAAGTTTCGGTGGACTAGGTGCCATGCTTTCTTGATCACTTCCCACCGTCAAACTGATCACCGTATAGTTATCACACGTAGAATCCTCATCGAAGGACCGAGTGTGGGGTGCTGCATACCATATCCCTGCGTCGCATGCCGAGGAAGTCCACGACTACCTCGATGTGCGAGAAATCGACGGGTACACCGTCCACTATACTCCGTTCCATCCCGTGGCTTGTTCGACGACCTCTCCAGCATCAGGGCCGTCGTCAGCAACGTCTTCCCCGATCACCTGTATGGTCTACATCGGGCAACCCAGCAACCCGCAATTCTTGCGTGACCCAGCCCGCCGTGAGCAGCAGGATGTTGCAGAAGTTATTAGCCGTGGACACGGTCAGAGTGGCAAAAATACAGAGTATCTCTATCTCCTCGAGAAAGCACTGGAAGGTATTGGACTGGGCAGTGCCGATATGCATGTGACTGATCTAGTGACGCGAGTGAAAGCGATCGAGGAGGAGGGAAAGGCAGCCATGGAAGAGGCAAAGGCCGAGAGGGACGTCAAGAAATCACTAGAGACTGCCGCGAAGGAGTCTCACCGGGAATTTCCACTTTCCGAATAGGATCATTGAAAGATTTTTGAACCACTGTTTGTCCTTCAACGTGGAAGGATTGCCACTAATTATGACTAAATAGCGAAGATAAGATAGACTAAAACCGGATTAGACTGCCTATTCATTCTATTTATTTTCGTTCCCTTCAAAGACAAAGCATGGGTGCTTCCTGTGAAAATCAACCCCCCATTCATGTTAGATTTCCCCATAACGCTGATGGGACCGAGAAAAAGACCATAACTCTCGCAATGGACCCATTTTAACGGATTGATTGACTTGCTATAGCTGATATTTCTAACCTAAATCCACTGACACTGTTTTAGAGAAAAAACATTCACTGTTCTATGAGTTATATAAATTACAGGGTTCTGGAGATAAATTGCGATATGTTCGGATGACAAGGAGGCATGTCCCATATACTGGTTGAAACGTCTTTCTCTTCTGTACCCATACGGACTGGGCCAAATGGTATCATCTACAGTCTTCACAAATGCTTAGCGAAAATATCGACGGTGAATTATAATAAAACCAACTCAGTTTATTTTCCATTAATGCAGCAAGAATACCAACGCTGACCTAAGACAAACAATTTCATCACCACTTCCCCCCAGAATTTACGGCGTGAAGCAAACGCTTCCTCCCCACCCACTCAGTTTCCCAGCAGCCTCAAGAGCCTGATCCGCCGCCTCCAGCCCAAACTCCTGAGTCCCAGTAACACCAGCCTTTTCGCCTAGCGGTAGCAACCCAGACTCAACCATCTGGATCAGTCGCAGGACATGGTCTCGCGAATACATGAACCGCCCTTGGAGCCTGAGGCTCTTGAGCATGATCTCAATATAGGGCAGCTCGACTTTACCCAGCATACCTCCCTGAATAATACAGCGTCCAAATGGGCGTAGAGCACCAACTCCCGCCATCAGCAACGAGCAATCTGGGACTGTTGGCGGCGAGAAATCGATATATGCATCCGCACCGTCCGGTAGGCCCGCTGCCTCCCGAAACAATTCCGTATTGCGCGCAGGATCGCCAGTGACCACCACAGTTCTCAAGCGTCCCGTGGAGCCATGAATCCTTTCTAGGTTATTCAGCGCATCCACGTTCCGCCCGGCTGCCACAACCGTCGCGCCCATCGCTAGGGCCACTGCGACAGCAGCACCACCGTATCGTCCCGTGGCTGGTGCGACGATCAAAACCTCTCCCGGCTTGACGTCGGCTTCTGAGAGGCCCCCAAACGGTACGGCGCAGACGGGTATCAGACTCAAGTCCGTGAGTGAGTACCCCATCTTGTCGAGGAGCAGACTCTCGTTCAACGGGTATAGGTTCTCTAGGGGGAACTTGGTATATTCTGCGAAGGCAGCATTCCGCCATGGCCCGTCCATGAGCTTCTGGGCTGCAGGGTAGCCACCGCCATGGATGCCAAATAGAATCGTCACGGCGGTATTGTCTCGCCCATGGATGGTGATGTCGCAAAACACCAGTTGGCCTGGAGTGAGTTTGACGGCGTCCGGCCCAACCTCGACGATACGCCCGATTGCGTCGCCCCCTGGTGTCATTGGTAGAGACATAGGGTAGGGACGTGTGCCATTTAGGACCTCTGCCATGTAGGGGACAATGTTTGCGACGAGGATCTGGACGACGGCTTCTCCTGCGCCTGCTGTGGGACGGGAGACGGACTCGAGGGTAACTGGTTTGTCATGGGAGTGTAGAACAAGAGCTTTATGAGTTGCCATGGTTGTTTTTGATCTAAAAGTCCCTTAAGTTGATGGGCAGAGGAGCAAACAAACTCTATGTTATTTTTATTTTATCTTGAAAGGTGAGAGGGGAAAGTAAAATGTCTTCCTTCCCCCTCCCCCCTTCCCTCATCTGACTTATATACCCATTCTTCTGTCTGACAATGTCATGGATTTGAAAAATTTATCCAGGCGATCTAACTCCGTAAACCCCCTTCTCGGGGATAGTTTCCTGAATCACCGGACTTAGCTTCTCGCCCTTCGTATTCAAGCATCAGCAATTAATCTACACAAACTTAATCCCCTCTATCTCTATCCCACTGCAGAATAAGCCAGAGGTGGGGGGGAAAGGCTATCTCTATAATAATCTCGCGCCAGCGGCCTTCAGGGCGTATAACCTAGTACCATATGAGTGTTATTTCCCGAAGGTATGATTCCTGTTTGCGCCATCGCGTTGCCGCTCTGATAGAATACCCTGGGTATGGCTCCGGTACTGCAAGTTTGGTCCGGAGTTAAAGTAGGGACATATCTATAATCACCTCACCGGCTTTTTTGTTGTCTAGGGTGACAGTACTGATGAGGTCATAAGTAATCTCCAGAGTCCAGGGCTTCTCATATCCACCCGCGTCCGCACCCGCACCCGCATGGCTTTGATCCATGGGTAGAGGGAAACGCAACCGTTAGATTGAGTTGATGGCGGGAGAAGGCGTACCTATTTTAACTAACATGTTTCGCCTCGATCGGTGGAGTCCTCATTATTTTGTGTAAACTTGTAGGCCCTTGAAGGATCAGGTTCTCCCCTAGGTATCACTATAGGTTTGACATGCTTAGAGAACGGGGGTAAAATAGGGTTCTATCTCTCATGGTGGCGCAGGGTTGCGCGTCGCCATTGGGGAGTTCTTCGGTTGCGAGACGATAAAACGGGCCTCGTTATCCACCAAGGTTGTACACTCGTTCTTATTTCTTCTTCTTCTTCTTCTTCTTTGCAGATGTGACGAAATATTGATCGAGAAACAGAACAGCGAGTCGCATCCACATGCCCTCCCGAAGGATGTTATAGAGCGTATGCATGATCAAGTTGGAGAGGAATTATGATGGTCTACTTCCTTGGGAAAAGAGACGGTGTCTATGGCAGAGGAAATGGGACTTTTTTTCTGTATTTTCGCAAACTCTGGTTCCCAGTGAAGGGGGCAAGACTCGGGAAGAACTTGAATTCTGGCACCTGGAGTTGGGACTAAAGATTCGTGTCGAAGAGGCTAGGTACTTATGCCACCCATAATAGCAAATAGTGGTCGATGGAGAAGAAGTTGTGAAGCTTCTCGAGATGGTAGTAGAAACCGTAATTAGGGAGCCCTGAGATGCACCAAATTTGCTAGAGAAGGAAATCTAGCAGAGCAGTCATCAAAGGCGACACTAGTTCAGTTTGACCGATGTAGTATCTCTACAATGTAGGCAAAGAGACAGTTTCATTTCGATAAAGTGTGTGAAACTCAGTAAGCAGCGTTTGGGCAATTTAAATGGATAAGCAGTCTTACCTAGACTGTGATTTGTCCGTAAGTGTTCAGTATCATATTCAGGTCGGTTTTTACTCTCATTTACATATCATGACATCAACTGTCGGTAAGGGTAATGGCAAATTAGATACCAACCACTAGCTGGGGATAAATCCACGAGTCGAAAGCAGGAAATCTCAGAGAAGTACGGGAGCAGTTCAAATCACCAATGATTTCACCAAGGGAATCATTTAACAATCAAATCGGGCATTATTTCCTTCCATAGTCATATATCGTGTCCTGTCTGCAGTCTGCAAGAAAGAAAGAAACGGAATCATCAATCCCACGACCAGGGCGTACTCATGCTTAGTTAGCAGGTTGGTTGTTGCGCCAGCCACCACTACCACCGCCTGGAACTCAATGTCAGTCATAATCCGGCATCAATAGTGTTCTAAGGAAAGGATGAGAAAGGGAACGCACCACGATAGGCCTGTCCCTCCGGCCGGGTATTGTAGCCACCACGACCATTGAAACCACCGCCGCCGTTCCGTTGGCTAGTTCCTCTATCCGAGGCCTTGTCTACACGGATAATGCGGCCATCAAATCTACGGAGCAAAAGTCAGTATATGCGCGTCCGAGTAATAACTTGAGCCATGATCTGGGATTCTTACTCCTGGTTGTTCATAGCATTCATTGCGGCGTCGGCCTCCTCATCGGTGGCGAAACGAACGAAACCGAATCCTCGACTACGTTGAGTGTCGCGGTCCTTGACAACGACCTGTCCTGGTAATGAGCAACAGCATAACAGAGTGGGGTGGGGCAACCGGTGGGTTTGGGGATGTGACACGAACTGCTTCTTCGACAGTGCCGTAGTGGCTGAACCCATCTCTGAGAGTGTCATCGCTGGTGTGCCACGATAGGCCGCTGGTTAGGTAGTTGAGTGTCAGTTGGGGGGATCAATAATCTATCTGATCAAAAAAGGAGACAATCGTTGAAGACGGGTGACAATAATAGGAGATGGATGGACAGACCCGATAAATAGTTTAGACATTTTTGAGTTTTTGCTGGGTGAGTGGGCTTATGGCCGGTTAGAAAAAAATAGATGCGAAGAAGAATCTGAAGAGTTAGATTCTTACAAAGCGGGAGAACGGAAATCAAAGTCAGAGAAAGAGGACTGTGGTTTGAATGATGGAAGGGATGAAGATGAACCTAAGAGGGAGGGACGGAAAAAAAAAAATCAAAAATAAAATATTGTTTGAGAGGGGCGGGACTAGTGAGCTGGTGATTGAGTGAGATTCGGCGTCAAAGCCGCTAGGTACTCACATTTAATTCGAAACAACACCGAAGAAATGCCAGGGATTCCAGCCTCAATGTGATGGGCATTCACTGCTGAATCAAGCTGGTGGAATCAGTAGTTCCTATTAAGTGGACTCTAGGAACTTTAGTCACTAAGGCCAGGTTGCAGGTTGCCTGCACTTACAATCTGCAGACCGTCGGATCGTCCGTAGCAGGAATCTCTTCCCCCTCCACGGGCAGATGAGGGACAGAAACGAAACGGTAGGAGACGCAGCCGACAAAGCGGGGGAAGCGGATTGGCGGCGGCAGCGGTGGGTGGTGGTGGACGAGGAACCTGGAAGACGCAAGATAACCATTTCTGGTACTTTTAGTCTTCTTCCCTGTCCGAATTTATAATCTCCCCGTCTCCAGCCATTGTCAATAGGAGTGATTAATTCCCAGCGATGTACTACGTCCTCCTTGGATCTGCTATGAGTGAGGGGATTTAAAGGGGACTACAGGCGATCCCCCCGGGACCCCTCGCGATGGCGTGAACTTGTGAAGGGAGCGGGAAATTAAGAAAGGAAAAGGCCAGCTGGTTTCCATGGGTCGTTTGAGATAGTTACCCTAGCATTCCCTTCCCTCGCAGCCGGCTGGCTCTCTGGCCCTTTTGTCTTTTTTTTGTCTCTTTTCCCACCCTTCCTTGCTAGTTGCTGCTCTAGCAGGCTTAACCTAACTTTACTTCGTTAGTCCTAGCTTAGAATTTAGGTTGATTGGCCTAACTATACCTAAGCCTGGCACATGCAGAACAAGCCGGATTTATCTCTCCCTGAGCTCCAACAAACTTTACGGAGGACTAACCCAATATCTCATCGCTTCGGGCAGAGAATCTAGAACCGGGACCATAGGGACCAAACAAGTAAGCTGATGGCAACCCAACCTAAGGCCTATCACCCCACCATCAAGGCTGGTCGTGTTTGCTTCCAATGCTGCCGAAGGCAAGCTTTAACTGTGTGGATTAAATTATTTAAACACGGACCTGTACCTACTTGAAAGATACTAACACAGGAAGAAGATGAACGAGAGAAAATAATAGAGTGGAAGGTATTCTTGAGATTTAAATTTCATATATCTAAGTCTATTGTGCTAGATTGATGTCGTTCATCTCTCCTGCCTATGATGATTGAAACGTTCCTTCCTGTCTTGCGCTGCCATTTCCACTTTGTTCAGCCCCCCTCTCCTCGTCAACATCATCAAGGCGCTACAATTAAACATGACGCACAAAAATCCACCATTCCACATTTTGGATCAGTCTGAATGGACTCCACTAAGGAAAAAAGGCTTTTGGAATGGCTGTCACAACCGGAGGAGGGAAAGCCATTGATTCCCTGCGATGACAGCCATGAATATGTGAAACTCAACTTTGGATGTACGTATATAATGTTTGCCCTTCGTCGACCCTTAAAGCGTTGCCTAAATAATTTTGGGTTCTTTCTAGTTGAAAGCCGGAAGTCAGCCACAGCCCGCTTATCTGATTCTAAAACCTATGAGGCACACCTCGAAGGGAGCAGGCGTCTATATGATGTCGAACTGGAGGACTTTGAGCGTCAGCCTCGACCCCTGGTTTCCAATACGACTAGGCAGAGTGATATTGTTGGAAGAAAAGAAAGAAATGGATACAAACGCTTACCACGACCTAAAACCAGAGAAGGTCGTTATGAATACAAAGGTAGTAGCTCCCGAGCAGCAACTGATCACGCAGCAAAGGTGGAAAAAAGGGCCTCGAAAAAGAAGAGAAAACACAATATTAACGAGAGCTTTCACGCATTGAATGTGCCAGGAAGCCGACTGACAGTAAGTAGCCCTATCGCGCCACGCGAGGAAATGGCTTTAACTTCTGCATAGCTTCAACCCAGTATAAACCCAGGGATTTTCAATCGAGGCAGAACATCGTCCCCCGTACACACTCGTGCGCGTAAGCCAATAATTCTTGGTGAAAACAAAAAGTGAGTATCTTATCGCTAATTAGTACTAGACGCAGGTTTCTCGGAGACGAATTTCCTCTGCGGGACCGCAGCACAAGAAAGGAATCCAGCCGGGGATTCTGTAGGGGATACCCGAAAGGGAACCGGGGATTGTCTTGGGATTTTAGGACCTTTTTCTAAACGTACTACTGTTCAATCTACCAGACAAAGGCTGTGCCATCTGTCAGGCGACGTACACACGGGTACGCCTCAAGACCCCATTGTCACAGGGGACGAATCAGGCTTGGCTTGCTCACAACAAAAGAATATAGAAAGCCTCGGGTATTATTCAAATCATTTGCCAGAAAACGATTTAGAAGTAGGGAATCTGGGTCTCCCTATGGTTTGCTCCCGGTCGATGGGGACCCAGACAGGCTCGTTAATTGAAACTTACTTTGAACAATACACAATGAAGCTCTTAGATTTTGACCTAAATGCTCCTTATGGAGGCCAAACGACAGAATCAACAAAAAAGTACTGGACTCTGGAAGAACTCAAACATCTTTCAGAGGAGAGGAGTTTGACACGGCAGTCTGTTGAAGGCAGAATTTCAGAGCCAGGAAGACGTTATTTACAATCCCATTTACAAAAGCGCAGGCAGGGCTCTACCGAAGAAACAGAAAAAGGTGTGGAAGAATCGCCCCGGAAAAGGAGAAAGCAAGGCAAGGAAAGCAAGCTGAACATTAAACCGGGAGCTAGAAGTCCTCCATCAAAATACGGAGCCCTCCCGGTTGACCAGTCTATTTGCTCTGCCAAAACGGATAATCTTTCACACCATACCCAGTTGTATGCGCATGGCCCGTGTGAACAATCTCCAGAAATAGAGTGTCTCCAGCCACACTACCAGCCTTGTCTTGTGAGAGGGATCGGCTCCCAGTTCGGGGAAGATGAAACCTTAATCTCCCACGCTTTCGACTCTGCCTACGCTGCCATCATGCAATCGGAATTGAATATAGACTGTGATGTGTCTGATTCTGTAGCGCAGGATGATGATGTTACAGGCAACAATGAGGAAATCGCTTCACTACTGCAAGGTTATCATGAATGGGATTTGGGGGGCGAAGAATCACCACGCTATGCCTCAAACAACCAGGAGGGTCTTCTCCACCGGAACAATGAGCATTTGAAAGACTCGGACATAACAGGGCCATGTCACCAGGTTTATCCGCCATTGAGACTAGGGCGATTGTTTGCCTATCAACAATATCTATTTCCTGCAGGGTGGCGCCCTGTACCGGGGCAGGAAAATATTTCGCGGGTAGAGGGCCCAATGGAACTTGGAACAACTGTTGATATAATGAAAGGCTTTTGGCGACAGAATAAACTGTATTAGCCGAATTGTTGGGTTTTGGTGTGGCCTTTGGTTTCGGGACTTTTGTTCACATAAACCTCTCCTACTGCCATGGAATATTCTGCCTTGGGTTTAACCTTCTTTTTTATAGCAAATGGGGCAAATACATTGGCAGTTAATTCAAGATAAAAATTCATGTTTTGCATTATACCACAGAGCTAGCTGCTGATGTATTAATTATCAATTGACTTTAAAATTAGTTACAGACACGCATATCGTATAATAAAGAGAATTTCAGCTGTCTGGGTACTGTTGATTTTATAATTGCTCTGAATACAAGATTTAAAATTTGACTGCTTGGGTAGTTTGTCCTTCTCCGCCCCGACTTTGCGCTAATATACAATCACATGGGTATTAACATTTTTTATACAGAGTATATTGAAATATATCATCTCTTTGCCAT
The DNA here is from genome assembly GCA_027569885.1 of Aspergillus diversus. Classification (NCBI taxonomy): domain Eukaryota; kingdom Fungi; phylum Ascomycota; class Eurotiomycetes; order Eurotiales; family Aspergillaceae; genus Aspergillus; species Aspergillus diversus. The sequence continues at coordinate 84,938 of JAPDKZ010000062.1, forward strand.
GGAGAGACACATTATTATCCGGCACATGGGGTCATAGTTGTAGGCCCCATCACCGGCGTTTTCATAAACATGGCGGTGGAGCAGGCTGTCGTGAAGCAACTCAGTACAACAGAATTCCAGTAGTGATGACGAGTATCATGAAGCTTTGAATAAGATAGTCTGATTGGCCAAAGAAAATGGCTAAGGATTTTGATGTTAAAAAAATTAATAAATTTTATCATTGAGGTGTCGAACTGTCGGACTCGCTCTATGGGCGATCCGGGAGCGGATGGGCTGCACGAACTCCTTCGAAAAGAGGAGAATCCATCGTCATCCACAAGGGGGTGAGTCGCTGAGGGAACTCAATCTTGAGACATGACGGTTGACATCGAGTGGGAACCCCCCATCGCATTAAGATCGACACTGCAATGGGTGTGCAACCGTGCATTGCTTTTTTCCGTCATTAGTTTTATATAGTAGGAGATAGTTGATTCCGAGAACGCACATACACTAACATTTGTGGATTGGTGAAGAGCGCAGGAAAGCAAAAAAAAAGGAAAGGAAAGGAAAAGAAAAAGAAAAAAGATACAGGAAATCAACATGTTGTACTCCGTACGGAGTAGTTGCTTAGCGATTACCTTGGCTTTTCATTCAAGGAGAAGCTAGAGCTGAATTAAAGGGGAATTCTACCAGTAGATCTTGGGTGTTTGTTTGTCCATCATCTATCTCCTTCTTGTATGAATCATGATTGCTTTGTTGAAACTCCAGACCAAACCCCGTCCTTTCCTACTTCCTTTATTTCCCCCATCCTTGACTTCTACATAATGATTAGCCAGGCCAGACTACAGATGGTATAGTTTCAGCCTTCAGGGGATGGAGATTGCGCACTGACGCGGTTGGAAATTGGGGCCACTAAATCTGGGTTGGGCTTTCAGGAAAATGGCGGAAGGATCTGGTTCCCGAGTGATTGTGCTCGGCCTCATCTCTCCAGGTGGCGAGTCTACAAGGAAGCAAGTATTCCTACCATCGTCTCAGACTTGTCTTTGTGCATTTCCACAAGAAAAAAAAGGATGCAGAAGAATTGATGCCAATTCACTGGAACAAGGGCTCTCTCAGGAATGAATTATACGTACCATCTACATAAATAAAAACACCAGTCCTAACAAACTAGTTGCTGCGATTAGGGCTTTCCCCTCCAGCTGATTTTGGACCCAATGTGCTGGAACTCGATCGATTCTGTTAGTGGGTGTAAAGTGTCCATTCCACGAATGGGAATAACCATATCACCAACAATAATAGGAGTATCCCGAACTAGCTCTGACTAAATAATAGGAGAAAGTGAGACCGTTGAGGGCACTATTCATCGTAAAGATCCCAAGAGGATGGTAACCTAGTGATAATAGCTAACGGTGATTGACAGAACCTGAGCTCAATTATTCGCCCAAATTGTTGTTGTTTTTCTTTGCCCAACCCATTCTCATTTCTCCGTACCCTTCATATTCCTTGAAAGGACGAGATGGGCATAAAAGAAAATCAGGAAAGGAGGTAGTGGTCTTGGAAGAATAACCGACATCTCTGGATAAAATAATTCCAGCCTTGTTTTTGGGGCTCACAATGAAAAAGGAGCTATTGATCATCCCCAAACCACTCTTTTCACTGTCACATTCTGCATCTCTTTCTTTCCGTCTTTTTTTTTTTCACTTGTTTCTTTTTGTTTCCTTCCATCCACGAATGAAAGTGTCGATCAAGGGGTCTAGCACACGCAAAAGGTGAGGGGAGAGGGGGGTAAAATTTTTACTATAAACGAGGGCCCAGTATCCTGGAATTCGGGACCTATGAAAGAAATATTCTTCGAGACCTGTTCATCCGCCTGCAGCATGGCTGAGACCGTGCCCTGTGTGTGTTGAGATTGCGAATAGGCTACCACCATTGCCAAAATCTTGCCCAGCATACCCCAGTGCATCGGTCTAATGTGGGTGAGACACTTCCAGTTGCTCTTTACCAGCACAGCGCAAACGTCAGGGTCAGGGATCTTTATCGGAATACACGGTTATTGGATATTTCTCGGAAGAATTTGAGGTCTATCAAAAGGTACGTTAGTAATGAATGAGGGGGGCAACTAATGTGGCACCGGTATAATTTTTTATTTATCTTATTTCCTTTTTTCCTTGTCTTGAAAAAAAAGAAAATCCTGGAGTTTTCAACTCCAGCCTTGCCCGCACGCCCACGGGGACCTAGCATCGGATTTCCCACCGCCGGTCTCGGTCTGAGAGTTGTCAATAGATAATGGCTTGCAGTGATCTCCGCATAACAGACAACCATATAAGAAGGGCTCTACTAACCATGGCCGACAGAATCCATCATTCATCTCGTATCTTTGAATATCAGCTCCGTTGTTGGTCACCCAGATTCCCTCCCCCTCCATACTCGATATTACCTATTGTTCCTGTGGCTTCGGGGTGAAAACCACGAAGCCTCTCCGGAACATCATGGCCGCCGCTACCTCCTATCATCCATTAACGGAGCAAAATCTTGCTGTTCATGATCGACAACTGCAGTCTGTAAGTCCCCCCCAACATCACTTTTCATACCTCTCCACTCAATCTCTAACATGGAGTCGTTACTCCTCAAGCAGACGAGCACCAAACTCATCACCTGGTGGGCAGAACGAGTCATCATAGAAGAACGGACACATCAATTCTGCTCGCAGCTGGGCGCCACTATCGCCTGCTTGCAGCCCGGGAACATTAACATCGAGCTGGATATAGACCACCTCGATCAGCAGATCTCCTCCACCGCCACCACCACCACCACCACCACCACCCCAACAGACTCTCAAGGCACACTGGATAGTCTGAAGCTCTTCGAGCAGCGCCGATACACGTGTCTCGAAAGCCCGCTGGAGCGTTTTTTGACACCGGGAACAAGTGATGTGAGCTATCTTTATCTGCCCGCTTTAGCTCACATGGGGGTTCAGTTTGGGAGTATGGATCGTTCTGAGGAGAGGAGCCGGATGGCTTGTGCCAATGTAGACTTGGTCCGGAACCGGGCGCTGGAAGGCTGTGAAATAGAGGGAATTGCATTTTGAAGTTTCCCATTGCAATTGCAGGGTTTCTTCTGTTGTTGGACTGTTAAATGTAGGCTCGTGCCGAGCCTCGAAAATACTTTCCATTTGTCATGAGGAAAATCGAAATGTTTTAAGAAACCATAACCCTTGTTGGTAAATCGTGCTTATGTCTCCAACTTATGCGGGCAGTTTTGAAGCGTTCTAATACCATGGTAATAAGCATTGTATTAGATTGGGTATAAAATTGAACACGCACGACTAGTATACTGCACCTCGACAGCCCTATCTTCTCAAATCCGGACAATAGTCGACCAAGCATAGGATTCCAAACCACACATGCAAAAACAACGCCGGCCTCTCTCTTTTCTCTATCACAAAAACCATGCATCTGTCGTATCATTTTTCTTTTAAGAACCAAAAAAACAACATTGCTCTCCCATACTACAGCAAATAGCCGGAGTCTGCCGTATTATACACATAACCTTCTCACGTTGAGAATGAAAGGGACGTGCGATGAGTCGAAATCATGCGGACCATGCATCTCATGCTAGTGATGAACCTCGTCGACGATTAAGGGGCCTCCAAGACCTAGCAGCACCAAAAAAAGGCGGGGGAGGGGGGGCAGAGGTTCATCGGGTAGCCAGTTAACTCAACGACGCTCAACTAACTCCCTTGTTGCGGGGCGTTAATTCTGTCGATAACATAGGATTTCCCTCAAGATCATAAAGAGGCATGGGCTTGGACTGCACCAGTCCGCTTGTAATAGGCTGCCTTATCATTACTCATGACGACTTCAATGGGGTATTTCCACTCCATAAACCGGGTCCAACCTGCATGATGAGAAATGGTTAGCGGTTATGGATCGGTTGGCTCAGGGACCAATATCAAAGATAACGAAGGAAATTTGACATACTCCAATACGCGCATCTGCGACCGAGATATTTCCCCAGGAAGGGAACAATGACCATTGTTAGAAGGAGCTCTAGCTGTTCAATACTTTCTTGCCATTCCGCCTCGGCATCGGAGTAATCGGAGAGGGTCTCGAGATCTGAGCTTGAGGTCGATTCGGATGGAAGTGAGGCGATGTCATCGTCGTCCGAGCTAGACGTATAGGAGCGGTCCATGGATGTGACCATGTAGGCTGAAGTCGTGAGAGAGGGATTCGAGGCGGATGGTGAGGCGGACATGGTGAGGCCAGGTGGAGTACCGGTTTTATTTCCCTATGCAAATAGTCGCAAAGTGGTTGGAGTAAAGAAAAGAATAGTCGTGCGGGAAGGAGGGAGCGGGAAAGGCGAGGGCTTATGTCTAGAGGGGTTGGGAGCTTTCGGATTGGATAGGAGAGGTAGATGACACCAGTGAGGCGAATGGCCAGAGTCGGGATAAAGAAATGAGAGAATTATGTCCAAGTTGAATCTATTAATCAAGCAGTGGCCTGCCTACCGCCTGAAGGGGGATCTGAGCATCGAGGAAAGGCGTAAATATGGGGAGAGACGACGGCGAGGTGATGTCCGAAAGAGACTCGGAGTTGTGAGTGATGAGGCGATAGCTTGGGAGCGTGATCCACCCAATCACGAGCGTCTAGCTACTCTGCCTGAGGCCACAAATTTCTCATTTCACGTGAGAGTATAATACAGGTCTGTAATACAGTGACAGCGACTGCCCTGACTCATCTACCACGTGACATATGGCCGCGATAACAGTCTCGCCATCGCAGCCCAGCGACAAGCAACGGAAAAGGAACAATACAACAACATTTTGTCTTGTGCAAAAGCACCTATTCCCATACTTTCTACCGGGGTAAGGTTTCTACTTCGTTTCTATATCCTTGTTGGGAAGTGTTCCAAACTATATTCCATTCTCACGCATAGACAACTGCCAATATGGCGGAGACTGTACGTCACATTCTGTTTTCCCTGTACTTTACCGATCGCTCCCACATTTTCTTCACATTTCATCCAAAGAGGTCCGCCCTCAGCCCAACAACGTCTACATTTCCACTTCACGCTAGTGCAAGAGAGGGGATAATTGAACATTTGCTGTTTCCTTTTACCTTTTTCCTATATCTTGCAAGGATTTCGTGAAGACTTTTCCTTCTGGGCATTTTTAAACGCATTTTCTTAAAGCCGCCCCCCACTAACCTCTGGTCTGGATTGGTTCCGTTTTGGCAGGTTGAATCAATTCCAAAGCAACGCAAGTCGGTCGCATTCAGTGAAGGAGCCGTCATCATGGATACCAACGGCGAAGTTACACAGGCTGTCGAGAAGCCTGTAGCTGAGAATGAGGGTAAGTTAGGACACTTTCCCACCCCTCATCTTCGCATTTTTACCGCCCAACTTTTTGGCCTAACGCGTTGCACCAGCTACCGCAGACAAGTCCGTCGACGAAGTAACCGAACTATTCAAGGGTCTGTCGAAGAAGAAGAAGACCAAGAAGCCGAAGGAGGACGCCGGTGACGATGAGGCCTCCCCGGCCGCGGAGGGCGAGTTCGACCCCACAGCCCTGAAAAAGAAGAAGAAGAAGCCCAAGAAGGTCGACGCGGGCGATTTCGAGGCCAAGTTGGCCGAGGCTGGTATCGCAGAGAAGGACACGGAAGAGAAGGAATCGGAGATTCCCGAGGGTGATCTCGAAGCAGGCACCGGTATCTGGGCCCACGACGCTACTCAAGCCATCCCCTACTCGCTGCTCGTCTCCCGATTCTTCTCCCTCATCCAAAGCCACCACCCCGATCTTCTGTCCAGCGGTACCAAGTCTTACAAGATCCCGCCCCCGCAATGTCTGCGTGAAGGTAACCGTCGTACCATTTTCGCCAATATTGCCGATATCTGCAAGAGGATGAAGCGATCCGACGACCACGTTATGCAGTTCCTGTTCGCCGAATTGGGTACCAGTGGTAGTGTGGACGGAAGCAGACGTTTGGTTATCAAGGGTCGTTTCCAACAGAAACAGATTGAGAACGTTCTGCGACGATATATCGGTTTGTTCCCCCCCCCAACTTTTTTCTTCTTCCTATATACAGAACTCTGACCAAAGATAGTTGAATACGTTACCTGCAAAACCTGCCGCAGTCCCGACACAGAGCTCAACAAGGGTGAGAACCGTTTGTACTTCGTCACTTGCAACTCGTGCGGTTCTCGTCGTTCCGTCGCGGCCATCAAAACTGGTTTCCGTGGCCAAGTCGGTCGCAGAAGGAGGCAGGGTTAAGGTGGATATTGTATGTATGTCGGGAGGTAGAGAACGAAAAGAAAAATTATTTCATGGGGGCTCATTCATATTGTGCCATTCCTATTTTTGTGCTATCTCTTGGCGGGGTATTCTTCTTTTTTCTTCTTCTTCTCTTTCTTTTTCCCATGTAATGACATTTATTTTCTCTCTTCACACGGATTATGAGTATCTAATGGGGAAAGTTGTCATATTGTGTTAGCTTGGAAGGGTTAAAAAAAGGCAAGAGATGATATGAGGACATCCTTAGCATGGCATCATAGGTATATGGATTGGAATGACTTTTTCGTACATTTAACTGCTCTTTTTTTTTTCTTTTTTTTCTTTTAACTTCACTACGTGCTAGTAACTATTTTCATTTTGTTCCGGTTTGGGATTGTAGACTAAGCAAAGCTGGTGGTGCAAAATAACTTGGAATTATTCAACTATCAAACTGTACGTCGTTACCGAGAGGGAAAACATCGATAGCTAAGAAAACAACAATAGCTTGTCTGAGAATAATTCGGAAGCAACGGGTTAGTAGGGAATACACATTCATCACGCTGCGAAAATATCAAGATAAAGTACGCAGGTCGATTAGACTTTTCGTGTAGCAAGTTGCAAGGCAAAGGCTGCTACATTTCGGGTTTGTAAGTAGACGGTACCGGGACCGAAGAATCTGCAAGCAAGCCCTTCACCAGCACTGATATTGGAGATAATACCACCAGATGCAACGCGCTCGAGTTTGTACTCGCAGTTCCAGGCTACAAGATGGCCGTTATTTATATAATAGGATTCGCCTTCAGCAAGCTGCAGGACGAGGAGGTGAAGAAGCTGTTAGTAAAGCTCTCTTTGTTGGAGAATTTCGGGACTTGATGTTGAAAAAGGGGGTATGGCTTACATCTTTCTTGATAATTGCGCCAAAGCTTTGCATCCATAGGAGTCCGACCCCGTAGAACTTGTAGACGAAGAATCCCTCCCCAGAGAAAACTCCCTTTGCGAGTCCTTGAGCAATATATTTATGCTCAACCCCAGAAGTCGACGCTAAAAATGCATCTTTCCCGACATGCCATTCATTCTTGCCTGAGAAGCGGATAATCGTGATATCGCCGAGTACGTATGGAGCCAGGAGTAGCTCGCCTGGCCCGGTATATGTTGACATTGCCAATTCGCCTCCTGCAAGAATTTTCTTCCACCCAAAGGAGACGGAGCCTCTAAGGCTCATCGTAGGGGACATCGCAATCATAACTCCTACAAGCCAGAGTATTAGTGATCGATATATTTCCTAAGGGAACCGCGGGCAGACACAAGTATACCAGGCTTGACATGAAGGGGGCAGGCAACTGCGAGCTGTAATGTGAGAAGCGTATTTGTATCGCGATGGCTGATCCTGTAGCTCCCGCCATTGAAGGTTCCTACATCATCCGCATAAGTCGCCGTGGCTCCTGTGAAGGCTGCGCTTGCGAGAGACTGTTCCGCCTTGGATGGCGCAGGTGAGGCTTGCGATGGTATTGATTGGGGGAGAGCTGTATTGGCGGCAAATGCTGTGGCGTTTTGATTTATGAGGGTTTTCTCACTTGCTGGAGGACTCACGGAGGGTGGGGGCGCAGGGTATTCTGCCTGAGAAGATACCTGCTGCTGCCTCGGAGGGGGAGGGTAGCTAAAGTTCGGAGGTGGAAACCCAGGCGATGCCTGGGGAGGAGGAGGGAAACCCGGAGATGCTTGAGGAGGTGGTGGGAAAGCTGAGACAATTCATGAGTCTGATGTTTAGCCAATTGGGCATCCATATACCGTACCTGGAGCATTGGGGGGAGCTATAATGTGGCCGTTCTTAGTAAAGGTAGCTTTGGAACAAGGAATTGGCAAACATACGAGGGTAGTGAGCTCCCTGTGTGGGAGGCGGGGGATAGTGGATATGCTGCTGTGACATTATGGAGGAGGATAGCACAGGAGAGGGCGGCGAGTATTTAGGATATTCTAAGGAGCCATGCGCCTTGTTAGTGAAGCTAAAGCTAACATATCACCGGTTAATCCGAGAAAAGAAGCAAAACAAAAACCATGGTATTTAGTTGCGGGTTCAATTCTGCATACCCAGAAAAGGCAGTTCCTACGACTTTGCGTCACCTAGTATGTGGGGTAATCGGTTGGTATACAATAGTAACTCAGACAGGCGAGATGGAGTATAGGTCTCTTCAGTTGAACGAGAGGGGAAATTAGAGATCACAAAATGCCGTGGGCGAAAGTGAGAACAGGAAATTCTGGGAGGAGTAATATGCACCCTCTTGTGTCGAATCAAGCTGAAGGTTGAAACATGAGGGGATCAAGAGTGTGGAAGTGGACTCCTGCACGCTGAGCCCCAGTCGGCGCTTAGAGGAGACACCTGAATGATCTGACGGTTGGCACATCGCATCCCAATTGGTCCTCCCTTTAGCGCCCAGACACACCCAGGAGGGGTCAGCAAAAAGAAACGAGGGGAGAATAGTGGTTGTTGGAGGTAGATGCAAGTCCCAGCACATGAAACCTCTTGGTGCGACGAGTTCTATTGCTTTTTTATGTTGCTAAATACTACAAAAATTATTCATTGTGCGTTCTTCCAGTTATGCCGATATCCATTAACCTGGTACTACAGGAATTTCCCAAACTATATAAATATCTTTATTATGTTCAGCGTCCTGAGATTGACTCCAAAGCCACCGCAATTTCATGATTTTGCAACTCCCTAGCCCAGTCTAGGGCATCCATGCCATCAGAATCTCTTTGTTCAATGGCAACACCTCTTTCGAGAAACAGGAAAACAACGTCCCGGGCGGCTTCTTTAATAGCCAAAATTAAAGGGGTACAGCCAACAGGATCCTTTGCATTGATATCCGCACCATGATCGATGAGCATTTCGACTATTTGCCGATTGCGGTTCATCACAGCTTGTGTGAGCGGCATTATACCAGCGTATCCGACCGCGTCAGTAGAGGCCCCCTTCTCCAGAAGGAGACGTGTAGTGTTCAGCCTATTCTCATTAACAGCCATGAGCAGAGCTGTGTTTCCGGTATGGTCGGTATCCTCTAGATCCGCGCCGTGCTCCAGCAGAAGCTTGGAAATTTCCTCATTTCCTGCGCTTGCTGCAACACTTAGAGGCGAGAAGTTGTTCTGGACAGTGCCTATTCTCACATCGGCCGCATTTGTCAGTAGGGTTTTAACAGCCTCAACGTCTTCTAAGGTGATTATTTCTATAAGTGCAGTCCGCCCTTTGGGCCCAAGAAAGTTTATATCGACACCATGCCGGCAGAGTGTTTGGATGGCCAGGTCAGAATGTATCTGTGCCGAGAATACCAAGGATTTAAAGCGTAACTCATCGTGCGTTTTACTCATATGCGCCCATTTGACCAGCAGCCAGTGGCGGAGAGCGGTCTGATCACATTTATTGACCAATTCCAGGCACTTAAGGTCCTCAGGGCCGGGAACATCTCGATAGAATTCGAGAAGGATCCTATTCGTCAGCCACCCTAATAAAACAGGTTTGGCAAATTCCGCCTCCGCTTCATCAATTTCTTGGCCATTCACCCGCAGAATTAGGTGCTGCGAAGCGCCAGAAGATTCTAAGGCTGCTTTCATCGAATGTCTCTCACTTCGATCATTGGAAATGTGCCAGGAAACCCATCCAAGTTGTTTGGAGAACTCGATCCACCACTCGCGCTGGATATGTGAATTCATCCAGTTCGCAGGTCGCGGGCTTCTCAAATTTCTGAAGAATTCTGCTCGAATGTCGGATTGGAGCAGCAGGCAAACCTGCTTGCATCCCCGTTGTCGAATATCTTTGTCTTGATGTAACATCGCTCTTTGACAAAGGAAGCCCAACTCATATAGAGAACGCTCAAACTCCTTATCTTCGCCCCGTTCGCAGAGCCATTGAATGATGGAAAATCCCCCCTGCCAGTCACCAGTCGAAATCAAATTCTCAACACGCACTCTTATATTAGCCGAGTCAGCGGTGATTTTGGGCAAAAGACCCCGATATTTCAGAACGGGTACAATGCATAGCAGGCCGTCTTCTTTTGAACCCAGATTTCCGGATTCGAAACAATTCACCAATTCATCAATATTGGTGCTTTGGGCAAAAAAGCTATTTTCTGATCTGGTAAGCACATCTAAGTCTCCTCCAAGTTCCTCCAAGCCCTGAAGGATGCTCATGAGAAATTGAATGTAGATGTCCTGTGCAGCCATAATTTCTAGCTTGTTATCAGTCTCAACAACTAAGATTTCCTTGTCGTCGGGATAGTCATCTGAATAATATCCGAACAGTTGCTCTGAGAAGGAAATCATCTTCGATGAGACCATTCTGGCTTCTTTTTGGCGGACTATCCACTTATGGAAGTAAAGATCCGTTTCTTGGGATTTCGCCTCAGACTTGGTCAAGCCCACCAAACGTCCAAGGCCCTTTTGTCGCCAATTCGAATCCGACTTCAGCAGAGAAAGAGTCCACAACCCCAGAAATGCCTCTAACTCGTATGGGTTGACTTTCCACTGTAGTGTACTATCGGATCGCTGCAGCATGATTGTGTAGGCTTCGACGGGGGAACCAGTAGTCTTATGACTGAGGGGCTGACACGCGAAGGAAAGCTCAAAGCTGCAGGTGTTACTGGACATATTCTCCCATCTTGATACAGTATCCATCGTCATCTCAATGGCTGACGCCAAGTCTCGAGCTATCTTCCGAATCGGAAGATCATCCCAATTCATACTGGAGTCCCGGCCAACGTTGGAGGTAAGTTCTGCTAAACGAGTCCTTGTCTGGACCAGCTTAGTCCCCAGTCCAGAATTTTGGGCTAGACTTTGGCTTGATTGGCTGCTATTTGCGGTGCAAACTGATCCAGATCTGGAACGGTTTGACTCGAGTGCCGGGCTTGAAATTAAACGGAATGATTCCACATTTTCCAGGTGGAACGCAAAGCAATCTAGTTCTTGCTGGTTGTAAGATGTGAGATCTTTTTCTTCTTGGGGAAAATGATTTGCTTCAGGGCCGATGCGCTTAGTACGAAGGGATGTGCGGACAATGGCCATGAGAAGCGTAGAGCCTAGTTCCGCTAGGACAACTGAGGGGTGTAGCCCTCGCAGGCCAACAAATTGAACCACGAATCCAATCATCGTGACGAAGATCGTGAAGATAAGTAAGAATCCCTTTCCTCTAGGCGATGGCCCTCGTATCGACTTTATATATGTCAGCTCCTCGGTCATTTGCGAGGAGGGGCCTTCATTAACACCGAGGAAAGCTCCAAAGTCTTGATCGCCAATTGTCTGCCGTCCGGGTTGTAGCCAGTAGATCTTACTAGGCTTTGAAGGATAAAGATAGCACTCGATCGTGGAGCGCTCTATTATAAATGCACAGAGAAACATCCCAATAGTGAGCGAAATACTGCCATAAAGATAAAGCGGGAAGGCGTAACTTTCCACAAGCTTTCCATCCTTTTTGAAACGTTCTGGATAGTTGAAGACGGTGAGTACTGCATATACCACAGTTCCTGTAGAGAAATATTCGTTAGTGAGATCCCTGAGAACTAGATACAGACCCACGACAGACCTATTTGCAGCACAGTTCCTAATAAGGCCGCGGAGTAAAACCAACCCCGCCCTCGAGGCTTAATGCCCTTATTCAAAGATAGATTTGGGATATCAAGCTCTGGGAGCGACCCCTTCTCATCAAGAATCCACCCTCCGCTTCCCGCATGCCAGGCATCCTGCTGAAGAGCCTCGCGGAGGGTTCCAATCTTGTATGAACTCTCTTTCCTTAAAGGATCCACCTCTTCCCACACAACTACCTCCAGAATTCGGGGCCGACCGAAAACCCTGGAAATTCCGCTATCGTTAAACAGCTCTGCTGTTGTTTCGGACACGCAGGATAAGAGCTCGTGTTCTGCTTCACCGGGAGCTTCTTGGGCTCGCCCAACAAATGCCCGGAGTGATGCATTCCCGCATACACGGATGACGGAGACCACAGCCGTCAAAATACCTAGTGGGGCTAGGGCAAAAATAAAGTTATCGAGACGACTGGTAGATTCAGATAGGAACTGTTTAGTTAGACGCTCGCCGAATAGAGCGATAAGAGGGGCCTAAAAAGGCCGAAGTTAGTTATTTGGAGTCGTCCCGTACAAAAGGAACGGGAAACGAGATAGCACTCACCAGATCTGTCGCAAGATTATCTGTGAACGTTTCCCATCCCCCATCTCCTCCAGCCCAGACCCTGGGGAGTCCGAACAATATAATAAGAGCCAAGCGCCCAGATATCATGGCGTTGGTGGCAGGCTTTCCAGCGGGTTAAACAAAAATATAACGATATATACAATATAACATGGCAGCAAGAAAGGAAACTTCCTATCCACGCAACCGCAAGGCAGCATTCAAGTTGCTGATAAATACCGGGCAATAGGCGAGAACTACGATGCGCAGCCTCGCGCGCCAACTCCGTCCCTGTCCCCGCATGAGCGAGAGATGGTTTTGTTGGTTCTGCTAGATAGCCTCCATCCCGGCGCTTGAACGATGCAGGTTCCAGCGAATTGTATCCAATAACCTTCAGCGATATCAGTTAGCGAAAGTTGACGTTAATAATATTTGAAACTTGAGACTAAAATCATGTTCGTAGGGCGCCACGTCCGCCAGCGCTTAGGTCCCAGCACTGAGGGGTTTTGTATCAGATCGCGCCAAAAAAAAAAAGTAAAAAAAAAACTATACCAACAGCATGCCGCCATTTGAACGGCTGTTGGCGGGGCAGCATTTTCTCGCGCTAAAAAAGCTATGAATAGTAATGATGCCCTCTCAATACTTTTGTGAATAGTGTGAGCCAAGGCTGAGAGAGAGAGAGAGAGTGTGTGTGTGTGAGATGCGTTCTTTTCTTTTCTTTTGTTTTTTTAAAAAGGCAACACTTGGGATCTTCATTACATGGGTTGCCCAAGAAAAGTAATATACGCTTAACAACCGATGAGAAAATATTACCATGTCAATTCGTTCGCTTGAAGAATCCCATCTTAAACTATAATAAAAATAAATAATAGCACCGCCAACGCCATTTCCATGAGATAAGATGAGGTCAAGTGAAACTAATGAAGGCCATTCCAACAAGCATCCAACTCAAAGATAGAAATCGCATAAACTAAACAAGGGCCAAGAAGGTATGAAACTTAAAAAATGCTATTCACGATGTTAGAGCCGATTGTGGCACCAGCACCGAAAATCGCTAAACAAGGTTCTAGTCAGCATTTCGAGCCAGAAGAAATATCGTAGGCAGAGGATACGTACCAGCATTTCCCATCTTCTTGCCAAACTTCTTGCCGTGCTCTTCAAACTTGCTGTTGGGTTTTCCGCCCTCTGGTGTAGCGGAGGAGCCGCTTTGGCTAACATCTAGAGGCATGTTTCCGTAATTGGAAGGAGGCGGTGACGAAACGGATTTCTCGTCGAGAACGTTCACGTAGCTTCGGGGGAAGATGCCCTCGAGGTTAGTTCGCTCATTGCGGCCACGCCACCCTGTAATCAACTGTTAGCCGAGTAAGGGCGGATACTTAAGAAAACGTACAATCAGCGTTCATATGCTCCAGGACCTGAACACGATCATTAGGTTGCAGAGCTAGGTCACCAGGATCTGTCGGGGTATATGCATAGAGCGCGGAAGCAACAGACAGTACCGCCGGCGCCTGCGGGTACGCAGGAGGAGGGCTGGAGTAATGGGTCTGTGGTGGAGGGGTTGGCTGTGGCTGATGGAAGGAGGCCTTCTCATTCAAGGTGGTATTGGCGAACTGGGCTGTGGGCGGAGAGTACGGAGTCGGAGAAGGTAGAGGTTGGGTGACAGGGGTCGGCTGTGCAGGAGGTTGTTGTGGAGGTGCGGATACTTGACGTTCATTCTCATTGTTAGGAAGCTGTGAGAGGATCGATGAGAGTTGTTGCGGAGTAATGACTGAGGCGTCTGCGAGGAACTCCAACTCCTAGAGGACGTACAAAATCAGCACGACAGATTTCCTGCGTAGAAAAACCCTGAAGGAAAACCAAGGTATGGGGATACATACTGTTCGGACAGTGCGGAGCGACCGGTTGGTCAAGGCCGAGAAGAACTTGTCCTGGGATGCCATGAGAGGCGAGAATGGGAAAGGCAGAGGATTGAATTTCGATGACCGAGCAAATAAATTCGAGTAGAGAACACAACGGCCGGATGGAAAGGAAGCCCCTCGGATGGGTTGGATAAATTTGTTCAAGTGGACTGAGACAAATTAAATGGGATTGATGGATGGATGTCCGTGGATGGGGCTTAGCAAGAACTAGTAGTTCCTGAGACCTTACAACTGTTGGTTCCTGAGGCCGATTCACATCTGGCGGTTGGTGGGTTGGTTAGTTCCTATTGGTGGAGATGGTGTGGTCCAGTCTTGGTCTCCTCAGGCACCAAGATTTATGCACATATCCAGTGATCCACCGTTTCAACTGGCCATGTTTTTTTATTTTTATTTTTGAGTAAGGGCCTTCAAGTCTTTATAGGAGGTTTTGCTCAGCCTTGAGTTGAGAAATGAAAGAGTCAGTTATTTTGGTTGATCATATTATTTTTGGACCATTAACCCTTGATCATGTTTCATCCTATTCTAGATCAGTCCACTGCCCTTTTTTTTATCGCTGAAGCATATGACACAGCTTACACCTTATTATTTGCAGGAGTTCGGAATACCTTACTGGATCAGCACATTTGCTACAAAGGTACTCTTAGCCTTCCCACTGCCATTGAGTTCCATAAATTTGTCTCCATTAGCCACCTGTGGCAATAATGTCCATGTCCTTTGCTGCTTTCGTCTCTTGTATGGTGATGGACGCGTCAACCTTTTCATCCATACCAAGTTACGGTTATCAGAGCGTAAGCGGCCGTATATGTTTAACCTGCAATAAAAAATCTTTTCCCGATAGTAATAGCGTCTTTATCTGCCTGGAGCCAGGGCTGGCTGATGGTAATTGATAGTAACATGCTGGATATTCTTTTGTTGGCTTCTGTGTATTTTGTTCACACTGTTTCCGTCAAGAATGTTATCTATCCTTACAGTACTATAAAAATCACAATTTCAAACAAGAATTAAATGCCCAATGGGAAAATAATAAACACTCTTTAACTACGAACCCTCAGAAAGGAGATGGTAGTGGCTAAGTAGATACTAAAAAAGCGCCTGTTTGCCTCTGCGATCTGCGGAGGATTCTCCCCGTTGATCATGTCAGCAGCCCTAACCAGAAACAAACTAGCGCATCCCTTCAGTGCCAGCTCCGCCATCCAAGGCTCGAGAAACTTCTAAGTTCTGTGTCATCGATATAAATTCAGTGGGCCCTCTTAAACATCCCTCCTTCCAGATAATCCTCACGCGATCGACCTTCCTACAACTCTCAACCCCGCCACACCTCAAACCTCCGACCGCAACTTATAAACCCATTCCTTCCACTTTCACGACTTCCTATCTTTTACACCGTCAAAATGAGCGAGTGGGATGCTGTTACCCGCATTGGAACCAAGCACCGTGGTGGCCCGGCACCCCGCGAGACCGTTGTCAAGGGCAAGAGCGCACTGAATGCTGCCCAGCGTCAAGGTCTCGTTATCGGAACCGAGAAGAAATATGCCACCGGAAACTCTGTAAGTATTTGTTTTTGCCCCTTTCTCCCATGAACTTTAATTTTTTCCCTCTCTCTTTGTTTGCCACCTCTAATCTATCGCTTTAGGCCGGACGTTCTGCTGCCGTTGAAGGACAACACTTGACCAAGGTCGATCGTAGTGACGATATCGTTAAGCCCAAGACCGTCGGAACCCAGGTTGCCGATGCTATCAAGAAGCGCCGAACCGATGAGGGCTACAAGATGACACAGAAGGAGCTCGCCACCAAGTGCAACACTACCGTTACCGTCATCCAAGACTTTGAGAAGGGTACCGCCAATCCAGACCAAAAGGTGCTTAGCGCCATGGAGCGTGTGCTCAACGTCAAACTACGGGGGAATGATATCGGTAAAGAGAAATTCCCCAAGAAAAAGTAAATCCATCGGGGGTGAGCCTGCGGCTTTTTCTTAGGGGAGGGGCATAGTTTATGAATGATTGGATTGTGTTTTTTTGAGCTCTTATGTTATGCCTCTTATTGAATGATATGCCATACGTTTTTTTTTCTCCCCCTTGAGCTACTGTCTGAGAACGATGTCAACTTGATATTACGGGTTGGATCGTTAAAATCGCATAGCGGTATTTCTTCGTTTGCGAATATTTAGAAACCTCGGGTTGATGAGAGATACTTTGATAAGATAGCACTGCCTTGCCTCTAGATCTAGAAATATGAAAGACAAAAGAGATCGAAATTTTCGATAATATTGGGAAAGTAAATAAGGCGTCTTTTATTAGGACACGGGTAGCGACTAGCAAAATGTAATGAAACGACACCAACTCCGTCTTATCATGGAATAAATGAAATGAACTCGTGCTCTTAGTCGCCTCGAGATCTTCTTATGCCATATCCCTCCCTCGTTTACTTTTCTTTTTGTAGAAAATGCCATCACTTCATGACACATACAAACGATGCATAACTTTGGGATAAAAAAAGGAAAAGAAAAAAAATCTACTATCATTGCAAGCATCATTCCCTTCACCTCCTCATTTGCTCCCTTTCGACCTCATACATGAAGTCAAAGTAAGCCTTGTCGAAGTGGTGAACACGAACGTAACCGTCTTCTCCTCCGGAGGCGTAGGCGGAACCGGAGGGGTGCACAGCAACAGTGTTGAGAGGACCGAAGTGGCCGCGGACACGGCCAATCTCATCCTCAAACACCTTGTGATAGAAGCGAGCCTCGAATTTACCCTGGCGTGCGGATGTCGTGGTGACATCCATGGCGGCCTGACCACCCCCGAGAATCACGTAATCCTTCTTAGGAGTAATAGTAGCACTGTTCAACGGTGTGTCGGCAACATAGGTTTTGAGGATGGCGAGGTTACGGGCGGACATGAGCTAAACTTCGTTAGTTTGATAATTGCGTTGAGAAAAAAAGGGGGAGTAATGAATGTTTGGCGTACCTTAGCGGATTTATCTTTGGAGGCAGTGATGAAGTAGGTGCGGTCGGGGGAGAATTGGAGGTCGTTGATCTGGAGGTCGAACTCATGAGCCTGGACGTTCTCCAGCTGTTCACCGGTCTGAACATAAGAGGTAAAATGTTAGTGCATCTCATTCCAACCCATATAAGACTGATACTCCAGCCACCTCGTACCTTTCCATCGTACTGGCTGACGCTGCCGTCCTCGTGGCCAGCGATGATATATTGGCCTAGATAACTCCAGCCAGCGACTGTGGCCTTGCTCTCCGTACAGGTAATCCTCAGGCTTGGCTCCTCGGCCTGGTTTTCTAGGTTTCCATCTTCGTCTCCGTAGTTGATGTCCAGCACGGCAATAGTACCCAAGAAACCCATACGCTTCTCTGTCACGGCCAACAACCTGCTTCCATCGGGGTTGAACTCGACTCGCTTGACTGCTGTCGGGAATTCCCACACCTTAACACAATCTCCGGTCTTCACGTTCCATAGTCGCACAGTGTTGTCTGCCGAACCAGTCGCCAGGAGAACGGTGTTGGGGCTAACGTCGACCGTCCAAATAGCACCAAGATGTCCGTTGTAGGTACCGAGTCGCTCGCCGTTGGCTGACCACCAAGCGCACACAATTTTATCCTTGGCTACGGAGAACAGTAGATCGCCGTCGCGGTTGAATTTGATTTGGTTCAGCGACCGTTCCTATAAAGGTGCATATATCAGCGATTAATGTCCAGACAAGTAAAAAATTTTTTTGAAAGGCTCAAATGAGTATCACTGGTCTTGCTGAGGATTAACGCACATGGCCTGAGAGCAAAATAGGCCTCATATTGGGCCGACTGGGACAGGATTTGCGGAAAGTGGCGAAGGATAGTAATACGTTGGATCACAGATGGGGAATTTTCTGCGTCCAAATCGTCCCAGTATTGGCGTTGTGAAGCTGGTTCCCTGGCGGGGTTAGGTTGCGGGTTCTCTTTGACAACTTCGCCGGACGAGTTCGTGAATTTCATCGCACAGTCCGCGGCTCGGATGCCAAGACTCTCCTGATCGAGCCCAGTTGGATGATACATCGTGTATCGGAATTCCAGATAATCCGGTATGTTACAGGGAAGGCACGTGATATTTAAAGCCCTATGAACTGGCTGAGAGAGGACTAGGGGCTTTCAGCCTGGCCTCGGCTTGCTGACATCATCTTTCTTGGCCTCGCAGCCAATAAACGGCGAGCAGCATCGGAGGTTGCCGTGCGCTGCCCAGTGGGCTACATGTGTCGGACGGAAAGCAAGGGAGAGGAGAACTTTGTATGGGCAGAAAAATGTGTAGGACCTTATTCTAAGGGGACGCAAATCACAATTACGACGGGTTGATATTGTATGATATTTTTCTAGATTCTTTTTTCGTGTATTTGTTATGATCTCTATTTTCTTTTCTATTATTCATTAGCATTATTGATCTTGCTAGATCGACGGTTTTCCTCTCGTACTCCAACGACTACTGTCCGGCCGGGAAGGGCTGCTGCTGAGGTCCCCGCTGAAAGGAGCAATTGATGCCATTACCCCCCGCCTATTCGGCGACCGTACCCCGCTGCTCTGTTCGAGGAGTCAAAGGCTTTGCTTATTCGGGTGCTCAGCATCATCGTGCCCCTCTCTATCCTTCTCTTTTCCTACAATCACTCTTCCTTTCCACCTCTCAACGATTTTCTGTTGGACTTGGGGCTAGGACTTTGGGTTGTCGCATACCACTGTTTGCCCGAACCTTCCCGCAAAGGTTCAAAAATTGTCCTCCTGAGTTACTTTTTCGTCCCTGTTATCAATTCTCTTCCAGTAGTGCTGCCATGGCCGCCTCCAAGATTGACGGCACAAAGATCGCCAAGGATATCCGGGCAGGACTGAAGGAGGAAATCCAGAAGATCCAGGAGAGCAATCCCAGATTCAAGCCTAGTTTGGTGATTTTCCAAGGTATGTGCTTTCGTATTGATACCCATCTGCTACTTATGAGGGATACTGACTTGCATGCTACAGTGGGCAACAGGTCCGATTCAAGTAAGTTACGAGCGGCCTTTATTATAGTCGGGACAAGAATTGGAAAGAAAGAAAAAAGGCAGGGTAAAGAGCTGACCAGTATATGAATTCTTCAGGCACCTATGTGCGCATGAAGTTGAAGGCTGCCCAGGAGGTATGTTATAATATTTGCGCTCGCTACTAGCCCCCGTCCCTCCCGCCTACTCGAATACTTACTTTTTCTCTGTTTCGACTAGGCCGATATTCTCTGCAGGGTTGTGAACTTCCCTGAAACCATTACACAGCCCGAGCTTCTCCAGGAGATCAGTCAGGCCAACAATGACCCCTCAGTACACGGCATTCTTGTCCAGCTTCCCCTCCCCCAACACCTATCCGAACATACTATCACCTCCGCCGTTGCTGATGAGAAAGATGTTGATGGATTCGGTGCGATCAACATTGGAGAACTCGCCAAGCGTGGCGGCCATCCCCTATTTGTTCCTTGCACTCCAAAGGCAGTGATGAAGCTTTTGGAGGCAAGCGGTGTCAACCCTGCCGGCAAGGAGGCAGTTGTTCTTGGGCGAAGCGATATTGTTGGGAGCCCCGTCAGCTATCTCCTTAAGAACGCAGATGCTACTGTGACATTATGCCACTCGAAGACCCCGGATCTCCCGCGAATTGTCAAAAACGCAGACATAGTCGTTGCAGCTATCGGGAGAACGGAGTTCGTGAAAGGAGAGTGGCTGAAACCTGGGGCTGTGGTCATTGATGTTGGTATCAACTACAAGCCTGATTCTTCCAAGAAGTCAGGTGAGCGACTTGTTGGGGATGTCGAATTTGAAACCGCCTCCGAAGTCGCCTCCCATATTACTCCTGTTCCTGGTGGTGTTGGACCCATGACAGTGGCCATGTTGATGGAAAACGTGGTTTCATCCGCCAAAGCATACTTCGAGAAGCAGAAGGAACGCCATATTACCCCACTTCCAATCAAGTTGCGTAGCCCAGTCCCCTCGGATATTGCTATCTCTCGCGCCCAATATCCCAAACCGATTACCCAAGTCGCCTCTGAGATCGGCATTGCTCCCCACGAGCTTGAACCTTACGGGCACACCAAGGCCAAGGTGAGCCTGGATGTCCTCGATCGTCTGGCGCACCGCCGTAATGGGCGGTATATTTTGGTATGTGGTATTACACCGACTCCCCTCGGGGAGGGTAAATCAACTACCACACTAGGTCTTTCTCAAGCTCTTGGCGCACACCTAAACCGTATCGTGTTCGCCAACGTCCGGCAACCCAGCCAGGGCCCCACATTTGGTATTAAGGGAGGAGCCGCTGGTGGTGGCTACAGCCAGGTTATTCCCATGGATGAGTTCAATCTGCACTTGACCGGCGATATTCACGCAATCACTGCTGCCAACAACCTCCTCGCCGCTGCCATTGATACCCGTATGTTCCACGAAGCTACACAGAAAGACGGCCCTCTTTACAAGCGTCTGGTTCCTGCCAAGAAGGGCAAGCGCGAATTCAAGCCTATTATGTTCAAGAGACTGAACAAACTGGGGATTACGAAGACTAACCCAGATGAACTCACTGAGGATGAAATCCGTCGGTTTGCACGACTCGACATCGACCCCGAGACCATCACCTGGCGTCGCGTGTTGGATGTCAATGACCGACACCTTCGCGGAGTCACTGTTGGGCAAGCCCCTACCGAGAAGGGTTTGAGCCGCGAAACTGGTTTCGATATCTCCGTGGCTAGTGAGTGTATGGCTATCCTTGCCCTGAGCAGCAGTCTCGCAGACATGCGTGAGAGGTTAGGACGCATGGTCATTGCTACCTCGAAGAGTGGAGACCCAGTGACTTGCGATGATATCGGCGCAGGCGGCGCCCTTGCGGCGCTCATGAAAGATGCGATTAAACCTAACCTCATGCAAAGTTTGGAGGGAACCCCCGTCATGGTGCATGCGGGCCCCTTTGCTAATATCAGTATCGGAGCCAGTTCAGTGCTTGCGGACAAGTTGGCTTTGAAACTTGCTGGTACCGAGCCTGACGAGGATCATGATGCCAAGACCGGATTCGTCGTCACCGAAGCCGGCTTCGATTTCACTATGGGAGGAGAGCGCTTCTTCAATATTAAGTGCCGATCATCTGGCCTTTCTCCCGACACCGTGGTCATCGTCGCTACTGTCCGAGCGCTGAAGGTTCACGGAGGTGGCCCAGAAATTAGCCCCGGAGCCGCTCTCCCCGAAGTTTACCGTACTGAAAATACCGAAATTCTCCGCAAGGGCTGTATCAACATGAAGAAACACATCGAAAACGCCCGGCAGTACGGAATCCCGGTCGTGGTGGCCATCAACCGCTTCGAGACGGACACTGAGGCAGAAATCGCTATTATTCGCGAAGAGGCGATTGCGGCGGGAGCCGAGGATGCAGTCCCCGCTAATCACTGGGCTGAGGGCGGAGCCGGAGCCGTCGACTTGGCTAAGTCTGTCCTCGCAGCTAGCTCCAAGCCTAAGGACTTCCAGCTTCTGTACGGGCTGGACGGCACTATCCAGGAGCGCATCGAGCGGATTGGTAAAGCCATGTACGGAGCGGATAAGGTGGAGTTCAGCGAGCTGGCCCAAAAGAAGGTCGACACATACACAGCTCAGGGCTTCTCGAACCTCCCGATCTGTATCGACAAGACGCAGTACTCTCTGAGTCACGACCCGGCATTAAAGGGCGCCCCGACGGGATTTACGGTCCCCATCCGTGACGTTCGGTTAGCGGTGGGTGCTGGGTACCTGTAAGAACTATTCTTCCCTCCTTCCGCAATTCTCTCTTTGGCTAGACTAACCGACGTTCTCTCTGTTTTAATAGGTACGCTTTGGCTGCGGACATCCAGACAATCCCCGGGTTGCCGACTGCACCGGGATACTTGAATGTGGATATTGACCCTGAAACCGGGGAGATCGACGGACTCTTCTAGGTCGTCCTGTTGAGGCCATGAGTCCGATATGAGAGGGTTCTAAAACTCTTCGCTCTGCTCATTTTGAATTCCATCCCCATCTCCACATTATTGTAGTCCGGGCTGTAAGCTTTTCTTGTTTTCGCCTTTCCTTGTTGCTTCTACGACGGATATGGGGGCATTTGGGGGACACAGTTGTTTGTTTTTAGCCTTTCTTCGTAGGGTTCGTTTTCAACATACCGAACCCTGGTCGAACGAGTCCTGGTGAACCGTAGATACTAATAATTTAACATGTAGATTTTACTATATATAAAGAAGCTAACGACCACATGTTGGTGACGAGAGATATGAGGACACCTCTCCACAGCACTTGATCTTTATTATTATTTTATTATTAACCACGTTTTTCATTCCTTTTTCATTATTAATGATTTAGGAGGGCCCCCGGTTAAATAGGCGCCTTCTGTATAGAAATTAGCAGAGGACCTCCGGGGTCGCTGAGTCAGAAAGGCTGACAACATCCGAATATCGCAGTTGCTGCGAGTTTCGGTGGATCTGAATCTGAAAGCGGCGGAAAATTGGGTTGCCGCGGGAAACCCGCTAACTAAAGAGTAACATCGCTCGGGGGTTTATGGCCCGATCTTCAATTGCAGAGGGGCCAAACGGAAAATTATTATCAGTGGTTTTGTATTCATTAGCAAATGTAAATGACACAAGAATTAGAGGAGAAATTGTTCGTGAATCTGGAGGGTGGAAAAGCAACAAAATGGGAGGAGGTTGGAAATAAAAATTCGCCTCCAACGCCTGCCATCTGCACTCTGCATGAACCGGTTAGTCGTGGGGGAAAGTTTTAGTTCTGAACCGATCACCAACGTCATCGGCAGCTGTTTTTTTTTTTTTTTTTTTTCCTTTTTCCAGAAGTATATCCTGGAGCAACGAGAAGAAATTGTTGGGCATCCTTGGTTCCGATTGAAGAGAAATTTCTCCGTTTGTAGTTCCTGGTCTAGAAGTCATTGTTAGAAGAAGAAATAGCCAAAAAAAAATAGGCTCGAATCCATTATTCTTTTCTATTAGGCCAAAGAGCCGGCTTCGGCGGTGCAACGGACGGTGGGCGGAAGAGGAAGCTGTTTTGACACGGTCGACGAAGAAACCGGGGCAAAGGCTTTTTCCTCGTGGGATAAGAGTGCTGTTATTCGCTGCCTCTGCTTCTTCTCTCCCTTTCTCCTGCCTGCTCTGTTTCCTTCCTGTCTTTTCTCTCTTTTTGGCTTTCTGCCACGAGAATCATTTTCCGGCTGCTCCGTTCTGCTCCGCGCAGTCGCCTCATCAGATTAGACAAATCTCGCCTTTTCGGTTTGACGGCCGCGCCAGACTCCACCATTGTCTCCTTCCACCCGAGCCTCTGCACGTTGAGTTCCCTCGGGTACATCGAATTATCGAATTGCCTTCTCCAAGACTCCGTTGGGTAAACGGCATCCCTCTTCCACTTACCGATTGTTTAATCCGCTTTTGGCCGCGCAGTCCTCTGATTGCAGAGTCCCTTGTCGCTGCCCCTCCACACCCCGTTGCCTCCCCCCCCCCTCCCTGATAGTAGTAATCCTCAAATCAGCCTGTTGATTGCAAATCCCACGATGTCGTCGGTTCGGTTCACTTCCGCATTGGCTCGCCGCTCGCTCATCTCCCCTCTTCCTTTGGCGGCCCCTCCCACTTCCTCCGCTCATCGCTTGTTCTCTACTTCTTCCCTCGCTCTCTTTTCTACCTCTTCCTCTTCCCTCTCTTCCTCTGCATCTTCCTCTGCCCCTCTCTCAACCCATTCCTCTCAAAGACCTCTTGCTTCAACCTCTGCTCTCCGTTCCGTTGCCCCCCGCTCCCTGTATCGCATTCAGCAATCCCGCACCATGGCTACCGAAGGAACCAAGATCAAGGTCAAGACCCCCGTCGTGGAGTTGGACGGTGATGAGGTATGTACCAATTGAAAGAGGATGAAAAAAAATCTTTCATATTTTTTTTCTTGTCCAAATAAACGTTCCACCGCATGACATTGCGTTTGTGCGACTCTTATATATACCTTGTTTCACCTCCTCGCTCGGGAATGCGCATTTTCGTCATGGCTCTCCGTAGACGCGGGGAAAAACGGCGAGAGTTGCACTATTCCCTGGCAGAGCCACGCCAATCATCCGAGGATCAAGGCCCTCCAGCCAACAAGCTCACTCACTTCGGTATGGGGATCACATGTCACTGACCATCCCGTTTCCTAGATGACCCGTATTATCTGGAAGGACATCAGAGACAAGGTAAGTCGTTGCGGTTTTTTTTCTCACCGGCGGCCCCGTCACCCCCATGATGTGGCTTCCCGCCCCCTGGCCGATCTTCAAGATTAACTAACTCATGTCTTGTCTTGGAATAGTTGATCCTGCCGTAAGTTGCACGCGACCCATTCGAGGCTCGTCCGACGTTCCCCCCCACTAAAGCTGAGACTGGTGATTAGTTTCCTCGACATCGACCTCAAGTACTACGATTTGGTATGCTTTGGGACATGGACCCCACCCTCCCCCGTCGCCAGGGATTCTCGGACTGACTGTCGTTTCGTAGGGACTCGAATACCGTGACCAGACCGATGACCAGGTCACCATTGACTCCGCTGAGGCTATCAAGAAGTATGGTGTCGGTGTTAAGTGTGCCACTATCACTCCCGATGAGGCCCGTGTCGAGGAATTTAAGCTGAAGAAGAGTAAGTTTTTTTCTTGAAGCCACGGAGAAGATTTTCGAAAGGGCCGTGGTTCTAATTTTATATTGCAGTGTGGCTCTCTCCCAACGGAACCATCCGTAACATCCTGTGCGTACCTTTCGTTCCGTGGCCTGGAGGTTGTTGCCCAGAGCAAAGTTACTAACGGCTCTAATAGCGGCGGAACCGTTTTCCGTGAGCCCATCGTCATTCCCCGCATTCCCCGCCTTGTACCTGGCTGGACCAAGCCCATCATCATTGGCCGTCACGCTTTCGGTGACCAGTACCGTGCCACCGACCGTGTTATCCCCGGCCCCGGTAAGCTTGAGCTCGTCTACACGCCCGTCAACGGCGAGGCCGAGACCATCAAGGTCTTCGACTTCCCCGGCGGTGGTATCGCCCAGACCCAGTACAACACCGATGAGTCCATCCGTGGTTTCGCCCACGCCAGTTTCCAGATGGCTTTGAGCAAGAGTCTCCCTCTGTACATGAGCACTAAGAACACCATCCTCAAGCGCTACGATGGTCGCTTCAAGGATATCTTCCAGGAGATCTTCGAGGCCACCTACAAGAAGGATTTCGATGCTAAGGGCATCTGGTACGAGCACCGTTTGATCGACGACATGGTTGCTCAGATGATCAAGAGCGATGGCGGCTTCGTCATGGCCCTTAAGAGTGAGTAAACCCTGAAGAATACGCTGAGTCCAATTGAGGTTGCCCCTCGCTAACCTATTCATTCTCAAAAAAAAAAGACTACGACGGTGATGTTCAGTCCGATGTTGTTGCACAGGGCTTCGGCTCTCTCGGTCTGATGACCTCTACTCTCGTCACCCCTACCGGTGAGGCCTTCGAGTCCGAGGCTGCCCACGGCACTGTCACCCGCCACTACCGCGAGCACCAGAAGGGCCGTGAGACCTCCACCAACCCCATTGCTTCCATCTTCGCCTGGACCCGTGGTCTGATCCAGCGTGGCAAGCTCGACGAGACCCCCGATGTTGTCGCTTTCGCCGAGGAGCTCGAGCGCGCCTGTATCGATGTTGTCAACGAGGAGGGCATCATGACCAAGGATCTTGCTCTTGCTTGCGGCCGCAAGGATCGTGAGGCCTGGGTCACCACCGGCGAGTACATGGCTGCCGTCGAGCGCCGCCTTAAGTCTAACCTCAAGGCCCGTCTGTAAATATACCACGATCGATCATGTTTTTCTTTTCTCTTGCATTTGACCGAAAACAATACCAACTCTCGCATACGGCCGATTGGGGCCCAATCATGACAAAATCCAGGTGGCATGTTACAGGTTAACGGGACGACCGCGTTGTACAAATTCGGACTGGTGGGGATGCGGATAGAAGAAATAACCTTCCTGGCTGAAGGGAGGGGACCAAACGTATGATACATACAGTTTTGGGATGTTCTGGGTTCATCTTGTGGCATTGTTTTTGGACATATATTTTTACATGTCAGCCTATTGCTGAATCTGTGCATTCCGATGTGCAATGAAACCGTTACGTGACATTTTTCTAGAATAATTCGATTTTTTTTTTTACTATTTTTTCCCCCTATTTTCACTTTCAGGTTTCCTCGTTTTACCGAGGAGTAGGAGAGCCAAGATCGCTAAGTATCTCGATGACTGGTTTGGAGAAAATTAACAGGTTGAAGTCTGCCTAACCGAGAAACTCTACTTCTCAACTCCTCTGGTTCGAGCCGGGGTTCGGACGAGGTTCGCTGTTCAAGTCATAACTCTGGTTCCGTTCCCTAATCCGGCTTCTCCAGCCTTCTGGTTGGTGCTACGAACCAACCTGTGACGCAATGGATTCAGACACAGAATGCAGCGAGGCTCTTCCCTCAGCAGGACGAGGAACGGTTTCGCCGCTGTGTCGTCCTTTCGGCCGCAACGCGTGAGAAAAGATTTCGCGGGGTAGATCTCGATCGAATGAAGAATTAAAAAGATGCGATGTGGCTAGGCATCCCCAGCTGCTCGGGTATGGTTCTCATCAGTTGAGTTGGAACTGGGCAGGATGTATGTCTTGCCTGTCGCGATCACGTTCATCTGTGTGGCGACGCTGGCGGTTGGGTTGAGGTTGTATACAAGGATACACCTGGTTTGTTCTCCTGGGTTAGATGATTGGGTGCTTGTGTTTGCCTTGGTATGATAGCAATATTCCTTGCTCGTGGACTATGCGGGCTAATTTGAGGTAGTTGGCGGATCTTGCCTTCTTTGCTTTTCTTGTCATTGGTAGGATTATCCATCGTTTTTTTTTTCTTCTTCTTCTCCTTCAAGATTGCTCACTGTTATGAATAAACAGAGCACCATTATGGACTAGGAGAGTACCAATCGGCTCTCACTGCGCATGAGGTTCGAGCTCAACTCAAGGTAAGGAATACCCCTACAAGGTTTTGGTGAGCCACCCGTACGGAAACATGTTCTCACACTATATACTAGGCGCTCTGGATCTCGATTCCATTGTACAATCTCACCCTGAACCTGACGAAACTGTCTATGGTGCTTTTGTACTTCCGGCTGTTTACTAGTAGCCGCTATCGCATTATCCTGACATGCGTCTTGGTCTTTGTCGCCGTCTCTGGACTATGGATGGTCCTCAGTACTTTGCTCTTCTGTATCCCCGTCAGCGCATTCTGGAATCTCGACATGCCACATACTTGTCTTCCTGAAGCCGTGGTGTGGTCGCTGAACGCTGCGCTTCAGATCACCAGCGATTTGATTATCGTGATTCTTCCCATGCCTGCTTTGGCGAAGCTACGGATTCCTCTTCGGCAGAAGATTGCCCTCATCGTCGTTTTTGCGTTAGGGATTTTGTATGTTGGACTCCTTTTATACTCTACGCCAGAGTACACTATCTAATTGTGTGGCTATATGCTGATGTGGTCATATATAGTGTTTGTGTTACTAGTATTATCCGCCTGCATGCGGTGGTAATGCTCCTGGACGCTGAAGACATTAGCCGTACGCGTCACCTCACTCTCCCCAATTATGTGGATAGTAGCTAACCAAGATTAACGCGAGAAAGATGACAACGGCCCGGCTGCTACCTGGTCTTTTATCGAATCAAATGTTGCCATCTTTTGCGCCAGTCTACCCCCGTTACGGCCCTTCTTCTTGCGTATTTTCCCTCGCTCCATGCCCTCGCGTACCAAGAGCTCGTATAGCCAGAATGAGAAGCCCTGGCGGAAGCCGGTTACTTTCGGGGACCCGTTTGGGGCCCCGAACACTAGTTATTCTGCCAGTGTGACATGTTCTGCGAGTCGTGAGGGGACTGACAGCAACTCCCATGCTCACCCTGATACAGAAGGGATCCAGGTCGTGAGCGAACTGCGATGGGACTCCGACTCTGCCCATAGTAAAGAAGAAAATACAATAGAGGAGAGACCGGATCAACTCGACTCTATTTCACCACATCCTAGTTTGTCTGTACGATTTTTATGAGTTACCCAGATCCTGGTCGATATACCTTCTGTACGGAGAAAATGAATAGTCCTAATTTTGG
Source organism: Aspergillus diversus (assembly GCA_027569885.1). Classification (NCBI taxonomy): domain Eukaryota; kingdom Fungi; phylum Ascomycota; class Eurotiomycetes; order Eurotiales; family Aspergillaceae; genus Aspergillus; species Aspergillus diversus. Next base: position 113,406 of record JAPDKZ010000062.1, read on the forward strand.
AAGGTGCGCGCCCATTAGAGGCAAATCGTTACTGCCGTAGCAAATTCACCTTCCCCATCGATCGTTGAGTTGGCGAAAGTTGTTTAGTTGAGCTAAACAGCTTTCGCCAAAGGAATTCCCTTTCTTCCTCTCTCTACCAAACCCATTATTCTTTTTAGTCACTCGCTTTATTTACCCACTGAACAAGTATACTAGTAGTTTCCTTTATTCCTTTATTTCACCATAGTCTACAACCACCAAGATCGATGTCTCAGCCATTTCCCAAGTACTATCTCGTTAGGCCGGAGGGCAACAACGTACCCTTGATCCCTGTCGACGAGCTACCGACATGGATCCAGGTTGGGCCCTGGGACTGGAATGACTGCGTCCTGTTCAGAAACATGTTACCAGCTACCACTGGCTGCATTCCGCGGGAGGGAGAATTCGATGTCATCTGTCTCCATTGTTTGTCGGGAGTGGATAGGCTGCACCGAAGTGTTTCTCAGACGAACAGCGAAACCAATAACTCTTCCCTAGTACTCTCGGCTGGCAAGGAGAACGCAAGTTTTACGACGTTTTCGTACCTACCTGGGAAAGATATTGTGTCGCCCTTGTTATGGTCGACCGCCCAGTCTTTACCTGTGCTGAAACAACCACCTTTCCATGCAAGTCTGCGAAACCCGTTTGTTGGTATCGGCTTTCCCTCTTTTTTGCGTGTACCTTTTGGGATCTTCGATCGGCCGAGCCAAGATAGTTGCCCCCACGGCCGCGAGGATCAGGTATGGTTCCGGGGTAACGCAACAATAAAAGTCACCGAACCAATGCCATTTGTTCCCGGGGCAATCCTCGACAAGGGGGAAGCGTCAGGGGCTGCGGGACATGTTTTGCAGGCCTTTAAATTTATAGGCGATGCCGGAAATCAAGGAAATCGGCCAGACGGTATGGATTACGATAAGCTGGTTCAGAGTCAAGTCTCCGTGATTAAGTATGTGCATGACCAGGCTTTGGTTCATCGAGCGGGCACTGAAAGAACCATGACGGCCAAACTAAGGCTCAAGATTGTCCCAGAGATAGGAGACCAAGAGAACCCTGGGGACCGGGGTGACCAGGATCGGCGTGATGAACCCGACGACGCAGCAAACCATGGGAATTCCTCGGACCAGGGGGACCCATGGGAAAACACGGGGGTTGACGGATCCGAATGGGAAGACGCAAGTTCCGACGGAGCGCGTGGAAACCAGTCGAATCCACAGGGTAGGAGAGGATCTCGGGGCCATCGTGGAGGTTCAAACGCTCAGGGTACTGCGAATCCCCCAAGCTCACATCACAGGCGACGTCCCGCCCATGGAGATCATTTGTCATTCGACCCATTACAGTGGTGGGGGGATCAAGAACAGAAAAGCAAGCGTCGAAAAATCGAACGGGAAGCGATGCCTGTTTCTAGCCCAAATAAATCCCAAGCTGTTGCTGATCCTGGACCAAGCAACCGGTCGGATAGTTATCTCCAATTGACCGAAAAGCCCCATTTTCCGTCTTTATCCAACAGTTTGGGCGAAGGAGAGAGCGTTCTCAGGGGTAATAGCAGTTCTACAGGGCCCTCAAACTCGACTACGCCTTTACCACCCCCCAACAAGGCGCATGATGGCGATCAAACATCTTCTTCATCTATTGCTCACCTTGCAGACGGAAAAGATAGGGAAGCTCTTGGGGATACTAGCAACCAAGTGTCTAGCTCCTCGACCGTGGCCATGCCAATCTGGCCGTTTTACAGAGAACTCGAGGAAGGTAAACCGACCTTCTCACTGTCATCTGATACTGTATATAAAACGGCAAAAGAGCCTTCTGAAGGCGCCGAAATTTCTGGCCTGCCAAGCTCAACCTGGCCGCTCCGACCGATTTGCGAAGGATTAAATAGTCTCGAACAAAGTTTTGTTTCATCACAATCCAACCGTGTGGATGGAAAGGGTAGGAGGCCCGTCAGGCAATGGTTGGACTCCGCAGAGATAATCGAGACGACCGAACTGCCCACAGATATGGACTTGGTAGAAAGAATGGAACTGTCCACCCCAATTCTATTACCATCGGGAACGCGAGTAAAGTCAATTAGGACAAATCTTTTCCCTCGAACACCGACAAACTCTACAACTAGACTAGGAGGGAGCTACGCCGGTGCTCTTTCTCGAACACCGACAGATTCTACAACCAGACCGCTCCTAGGGAGCTACCGTGAGGCCCCCTCTCGAACACTGACAGACTTTACACCAAAGAAGCGAAGCATGGGAGATGATGAGATTGGGACCAAACGGCGAGATTCGCATGTTAAACTTCTTCAATCCCTCGCTTACATTAAAGAAAGTCTTGAGCCCCTGGACCATCCTCGGAGGGCAGGGGAGGCAATACAAGGACTACGTGAGTTAATCGAAAAGAAACTGGATATTCTTAAAAAGTCTGCCGCGGAATGGCTCGTCAATAGTGCGGAGGTAGAAAATATGCTCAGGGAGCTTGATGAAAAACTAGAACGGGCGGGGTACAAGGCACTAGAAGATGATGAAGAAGAAGAAGAGGGAACCTACACAGCTCCAGCTAACAAGGAGCTCCAAGGCCTCCTCGACGCACTTGAGGCTGACATCAAGGAACCCAGGGAATACCCGTTGGGGGGCCCTGAACGCGCTGGGAATGGTGGTAATGGCTAGTAGCTGCCTCTGGGATTCGCCATTATTATTTGTTTGAGTTACGAGTTAGTGATTTCGCTTCTCTTTTGAGCAAGTAGTAGAATAGATAAACCACAAAACCAGAGAATGAATGTTATTCAATAGAGCAGCACTAAAAGTGGTACGGCCTAAACGTGAAAAGAAGGACTGGGAGAAATCTCACTTTTACGCCAGCCCTTAAATACGCAAGCCCGAATGGGAGCTGTATCAGAGGATAACACTACCACAGGCTCTAGAGCGGATACCTGGTTCAATCGCCCCCAATTCAACAGATATAGGCAGGCTAAAGAGAAGTGCAGCTTTACTGATATCCAATATTATTAGAAGAGTGACGTTGCAAAACATGTGGCTGTGGTTGTACTGAAGGATCGAGATCGAGGGACCTCAGGGAACGTGTGGATGATGATGAAGAAGAAGAAGAAGATGATGATGAAGATGTCTAGCTTGACAAAAGCTAGGAGGAAGGCGAAGCCATCTACATGTCTTGTGTGGGACACGTGGCTGGGGGTCATACCCTTGAGGGCGGTAGTCCGACATTGATTGAGGAGTTAGTTTGATGATGGAACATAGGTTCCATTTTTGCAATTGAACCCCAGGTTGGGATTCAAGTCGGCCATTGCATCCAAGCAGATCACGGTGGCCGGCTCCAGGCTTTGAGGGTAAAGCTGGATATTGCGGGCAGCGAAATTACGACAGGAGGTCTCTGTGGCGCATTCGATAATGATTCCTTCCGTGTGCTGCAGGTTTGGAAGTCCGGCGTCGTACCAACAGGGGTCGGAGGCGCAGGACCCATCACCAGGCTGATAGGTATTGATAGAGCCCGAGAAGCCGTCCCAGGTGAAGTCTTGCATCACGACGGCCGAATTGGGGTCGACATCCTCGCCGCGATCGGCGCCCTGGTCCCAGTAGCTCTGCGTCACGAAGATCGGGAAGGTGACGTTGAACATGCGGATATTCTTCCAGGTGACGTTGCGGACGAGACCACTGCCACCGACCCAGGACTTGAACCTAGCTGCATATAGTGCATCGATGACGGTGACGTCCTCGAAACGGAGGTCGGTGATGTTGGCGAAATCGGAGGGGTCCTTCCCTAGGGAGCCAATGCTCATGCCATGCGTCTGGTAGCCGATGGTGTTGCGTTCGAAGACGATGCCATGCGAGCCGTCGCCGACCGCAATGGCGTCGTCACCGTTGTAGATGAGGCTATCGGAGATGCGGATGTTGGAGCCACTGACGCCGAAGCCGTCAGTGTTGAAGGGGAATCCGCCGGTGGAGTACGCATCGACGATGGCGTGGGAGACGGCGATGTCGTCGCCCTTCAGCTTAACGTTCCAGGCGATGGGTTTGCGGGAGCGGAAATAGGTTAGATGCGCCTGGCTGGTGGTGTAGCTCATCAGATGTGGTCGTCCGTCAATTCCGGTGCCATTGGGAGGGTTTGCATCCCACCATTGCTGGCCGTAGGAGTTTATCCAGCCGTGGCGGACGTCGGCGGGGCCGATCCAGTCGACGCGGGGCCCGGAGAAGGTGAACCAGGGGAGGTTGCCGTTGGCGCTGACGAAGTGCTTGATGGTGTCCATGTCCTGGGGGAGGTGGAGGTTGCCGTGCATGCGGATCTCGACATTGCTGAGGTTTGTAGCTGAAATGGGCTGGAGGATGTTGTAGTCTGTGCCTAGGGGGAAGAGGATGATGGAGTCCGTGGAGCAGAGCGCAAAGGCCCGTTGCACGGCAGGGGAGTCATCTGCGGTGCCATTGGAGGCGGCATATTTGGAGGGGACGATACAGGTGTGGCGACGAGAAGACGAGGATGAGTCTGGGTGAAGGGCGTGGGTGAGGGTGGATGCTGAGGCTAACAGAGCCAAAAAGGCCGTCCTCGGGGTGAGCATCGCGAGCCGACTCGGGTAGGAATGGAGAAGTGAGTCAATGCCTGCATTTTGGAAAACATGCTTGGGAGTGGGTGTTTATGTAGTGCCGAATTGGGGTCGTGGAAGAATTGTCGGAGCCAGAAAAAGCCTTCTTGAGCTATGAAGTGAAAGAAGGAGATGAAAAAAGTCCAGATGCTCCACATGGTGCGGAGGAATTGCAGCAACTAAAGGCTTGTATGGACGGCCTTTTTTTCCATTCCACTTGGTTGATAGATGGTCAGGGCGCTTGTTTGGCTTTGGTATTGGTGGAGAAAAAGATCCAATGCTAATTGTGGGGTAGTTGACATTTTCTGTTCTTTCCCGGGGTTGGGGTCTCCGGAAGTTAGGAAGAACACCTTTTGCATTGACTGGTGGGGATAGAAAGGTGAGGTGAAATGGTATTGATGCTGAAGAGGAGGAGAGTGACGAATTCAGCCACCATTTCCGGGATTCATTCTTCATCATGAGTTCCTTTATACCCCGTGCTAGTTTTTGGATAGCGCCTTTGTTAGAAAGAAAAGATAAATTAGCCAAAGGAAATGGCTGGTCTTACGCACAATGCCCTTGAACTTGTAGGAGAGCAAGGTGAATTCAGTTTAACCAGGTTCTCGTGGTTGTTGTTCCTCAGCCTTGGGACCATGAAATAGTGAGAGTAGCGAATGAGTGGTGATGAAAAGCTCACTCTTCGGGGTTTCCCTTGAACTTTTACCTGAACATTTTGCAGCCGATGTCTCGCTGGCTTTTGAGTAACCTGGGGATAAATTGATCCTACCACGTCGTCAATGGGTCAAGGAGCTAATGGAAGCCACTACTCCTTAGAAGCCGTTGAACGATGTATTCCAGAGGACGTGGAAACAACATGATTTGACTGGATGAGAACTGGTATAGGGGGTACCTAGGTAGTAAATAAATCTGTAACATCACATGTGATGATCTGTGAGCCAACTACCTACAGCCAGATGAGCATTAAAATATAACACGGGGCCTGCATGATCCATCTCCAAAAAAGCTCGAATCGTTTCCCCTGATGCTGCTGGTGTGGAATGGTCACGTGGAGATAGTGCTTGGAATTTAATTTAACTAATTGGAAAAGAGCTTCATCTGTCACCACGTTTCATTCTACTTTTAACCCTTGGCTCCCGAGTAATTAAACATCGACGGTTATCAAAACTCGAATTAAGGAAAAGAAAAAGAAAGACAGAAAAAATGGCTCCCTGGTCAGCCTCATTCGAACACCGACCCACCCCTAGCATCCCTGTTGCCGACGCGGTCCTCCGATTGCAGAGCTCCGTGCTGATCGACGCCCCCATCCAGGACGTCTGGGATGCGCTGACAGACACATCAACCTGGCCTTCATGGAATAAATTCGTCCCCAGAGTCACGATGCGCGAGCAACCAGATTCCGAGCCCGAGTCCGAGCTATCGCCCATCCTCCGGCTCGGAAGTCGGTTCACCTTCCACGTGCATATGAAGCCATCATCGCCCGACCCCCAATCCGAGCAGGACGTCTTCTTGACTGTGAACCAGTATCAGGCTCCGGATTTCGACACCGCAGCGGAGGGTGATCGGAAGGGCCGAATCACTTGGCGGGACGACGCTGCGGCCCAAGGGGTCATCATGTCGTCGCTGCTGAGTGCGGAGAGGGTTCATGAGGTGACGGAGGTGGAAGTTCCAGATGAGGAGGGCCGGATGAGGCACATGACAGAGGTGCGCAATTGGGAAGCTCAGGTCGGATACTTGGCGTACGTGGTTCGGTGGATGTTCCAGGCGCAATTGGATGAAAATTTTGAGATCTGGGTGCAGGATTTAAAAGGGTATGTGGAGGACAGGAAAAAGTAGTGATTGTCTTTCACCTTGTTTTCTCTTTCACTCTGTTCTAGCTCTGTGTGGGCAATCGGTCGATAATCAGCGCCTTCGATCTGCTCCTGGGGCAGGATGCGCAGTGGTGGACCACCCGGCAACTTAATCAGGTTTTAGCTCAGCTTCCTACCTGGGTTTGGGCTGATTCTTCCTGATGGTAAAATGCGATTGACAGGTTCGTGGACGATTCCTTGGCAAGACAGATGTGGAACCTTGATATCGGAACAACAACCTTCAACCTACATAGGAGTTCGGGACTTGGTACCATCATAATAAGGATATAATTCAGGTACAATAGACCATGTGCCACACTCGGGTATATGAACTATTTGTTCTTGTTCGTCGAATGACACTGGGCATAAAAAGTAGAAATACGATGATGGAAGAGGCGTTGGTAATTCATGTATGTATTTAATTTCCCTGGCAGATGAGACCCACGTGGGGGTGGAGATTGGTCCAAACTCCCCTCCTTGAGTGATACCGTTTCATGAGACGGGCACAGGACTCGTCATCCACCTTATTCTTCTTTTTCTTGTTTCTTATTGTTGCGATAATAGGCATCATCATAATAATGATGGCGAGAAAGAAGGTGTCCTCCGTCTGACTCATTGGGGTAATTCGGTAGTTGGGTAACATTGAGAGTCTGAGATGATACGGCAGTTGAAAGGGGATTTAGATAAGCATAGTAAGTAACTAGTTAACTAATTACGGAGTATAAGGTACAGCTTTTGATCGATCAGACAGGTCCGTGATAAGATATCTCCTTCGATGTACATTCCCGAGATTAAAGGAAATTAACTTACCGTGCAAACCGTGATGTGTCATCTGATGCCAATCCCCTGGATATTTAACCAAGAAAATATTTGAAACAAATAAAATAGTAGGTTGGGTACTTTTTTCCCTCTCTATTTTCTGACCAGCACATGCTGTCATCCAAATAATAGTCTCTGCGAGATTTCTGATTGTTGAAAAAAGAAATGACAGCCGTTTGTCCCCAATAGCCTGGGTGGGAAATTGGGCGCGGGAAGCGGAGACGAACTACTAGTGTTTGCAGAGCAATCTTGGCCGGATTACTTTATTCGTCCAACCGAGAGGCCGAAGCAGGACGCTAGGTCCTGGATTGGGTTTAGCGCCCGTGCTTCCCAAGGGTGTGTCTGGTTTTTGTGGCTGTTTGTGACAAAGCCATACAGCATTGCTCCATGTCCAACTCCACACCCCTCGGAAATAATATCGAATCTCTATCATTTCCTCATATTATTATTGTTGAAGGAAAGTCAAACAAGTGGCTGTCGGTCATCATCAGTCAACAGCCACACTGTGTTATCTAAACAAGGATTCTGCAGAGGTAGGATCGTTTCCTTTCCTAGTGGCCTGGTTGTCAGATGATGGAACCCAATTCATCCCTACTAGGAGTACTCTTGACTCTTGCTTTCAGTCACGCTTGGGGGCCAACTCCACGGTAATAATCATGTACGAGGCAAGTATGTGGGACGTAAGGATGGCCACAGTTGGTTGGTTTCAACCATGGTTCTTCTATCATAATTAAGCTATCCGTCGATCGTCCCTGTTTTTTTCTTTACCCTGAATGATTGCCCCAATTTTTATTTTTTATTTTTCTTTCTTTTTCGTCTCTTTGGCCCTTTTCTTTTTTTCTTCCTTCCTCTTTTCCTTTCCCCAGGCGTATAAGATTTGTTCTATTTGGTTTTTTCTTTTTCTGGTTGTGTTGTTCTTATTTTCCCTCGTCCTCCTCCTCTTCCTGTGTATAGTCATCTTCTTTAATTTTATTTTACTTGATTTCACTTTTTACTTCCCATCATGTTTCTGGTACAGCAATCCTCGGTTCCGAAGACTATTTTCCTCTCTTTTTCCAGCTCCTGACCCTCCGTGAGCCACCGTATGTCGCCTGTTGGTTCCAACCTCGAATCGACCGAAGTCTTCCGTATTGCCACCGGGTATAGCCACATTTTCTCAGAAACCACCCGGTTATTATGCCTGTTGCGCCTTCCGAATCCAACTCTCCGGTTTCGTCCATCTACTAGTACTGCATCCGGCCCGTCATCCTTTTATAGAGTGGCCTCTTGAGATCTGATATCGATCCGTCCTCTCCTTTGATATTCGTCTTTCCTTCCTTTTATACCTCACCCTAAGTATCCATCCCTCTGTGATAGTCCCTCTCTCTTCTTTCCGATCACAGCATTTTGAGTTATCCCACTCCCTCTCGACCTCTCAATACCCATCCCATCTTCAGAGACAGCCCCGGCTGCTCCACCATGACCACTGGACATATGCCCGTCCAGCTTTCCATCCATACCGCTGCTCAAAATGACTGTCCTACCCCTCTTGCGGTGGTACAGGGTCTTACTCCTCCGGTGACCCCAACCATCGACGACGGAAGCGTGTCTGAGAGTGCGGTCACTCTAACATCGTCGACATGTTCCAGCACCATCATATCACCCATCGAGGGGACCTCTAAGGAGGCTTGCCTGGAAAGCGAACAGCTGGCCGTGTCGAGCCCTCCCCAGTTTTCAGAGGAACTGGAATATCAACTTGATAATAGGGGGCGGCCCGTCGAATTTGGCCGTGGCGCTTGGAGTGTCGTGCACAAAGCCTTCTCCTCTACATCTATCTCCTCCACGGCGAAAGCAGACTCCCCAGTCACCCCACCCAGCTCTCCAGCCCCCGCGAACCGTGTGCTGGCTGTCAAATCGCCAGCGAGGCGAGATGCCCGTGCTGTTCTTCACGCTGAAGCACTCGCTCTAACACGCGCTAGCCTTGTTCCAGGTTCCGAACATCATATCGTCCCATTCCACGGTTACATTGCGGACTCTCATTCGATTGTGATGTCAGCTGTACCCCTCGCTTTGTCAACCTACATCGAAGACAAAGCCCGTGTGGCGCAGCAGAATAAATCCACCAAAAACATGTTCGACCCGGTTCAAGGGATGGCACAGTGGCATGACCTTGCCAAGAAGCTTGTCACTGGGCTGTCATGGCTCCACACGGGGCCCCAGATTGTGCACGGGGATATCAAACCACATAATCTTCTCCTCCAGCCACGCCCTTCCACCACCAGTACCACCGACAATCCCACCTCAACCGAATTCCCATATGAGCCCCTCTTCGCCGATTTCTCGTCATCCCACCCCATCGTTTCTGCAACATCGCCGGAAAAGCCAACCAGCACCCCACTGACGGCGCTCACCCCTCCCTTCGCCGCGCCAGAGCTCCTCTGCGTGTCCTCATTGTCCTCGCCGGACGCCGCCGCTACCCCAGCCTCAGACGTCTTCTCTCTCGCCGCCACGCTCCTCGCCGCAGCAACTGGCGACCTCCTCCTATACCCTGGATACAGCCACATGCAACGACTCGCAATGGCACGGGAAGGCCATCGGGTCATTGATTTCGCCCGATCCGGACCTAATGGTTCACGGGTCCCTCGAAACGGGATCGTTGAACAGATCATCAAACCCGCCATTTCGAAAGATCCTCTGCAGCGCATCATCCCGGGCGATTGGCAGCGATTAACAGAGGCAGTCGCTTAACCTATCTATCTATCTATCTATCTATCTATCTTCGTCATATATTCTCTATTTCATTTATATTTTTTTTTTATATTTTTCATTCATTTTGATATTGTTCATGCCTGTGTACGCTTGACTGCGCATATCATTTTCGGAATGTCTTTTTTATTTATTCTTTGTTCTTTTTTTCTTTCTCAAAAGCCATTTAAAAGATACCCATTTTAGAGCGCCAGGATTTATGGAAACATATGGCCCCAAATTTATTCATTTCTTTCTTCTTGATTATGTTCTTATTATCTACTTGCATATTTTTTGTTCTTCCTGTATTAGTTTCTGTGGATTTTGCATCGATACGAATGAAAATCTTGTATATTTTGGTTTAACCTTTAAGAATACTTGAGATTTATCATCCGTATCAATCTCCATTCCAAAAGCAGTATTTCAGGTTCAGTAGAAGTAAGAGGATAATATAATGGTAAGTCTATAAGTTACGTGGTATATAATACAAAATAATACAACCGAACGCCGTATCCAGGGTCATAGTAGGCATAGGATAAATAGTAGAGAATTAGTGTAACCTCTTGGTGATATCCATGAACTCCCTAGCTCGGGAAGATGTCAACGTCCCGCCGAGCAGCCGATTGAGCTGGATGGCTGATTGATCAGAGCCACTCCTCTGATACTCCAAGCAGAGATCCCAGAGGGTAGCCGATGAGAGAATGCGGATGTGCACGCCGCTTAGGTCATAGTCTAAGTTCTCTTGGTAGCAGAGAATAGGGTCTGGTTTGTGTCCCTCGCTCGGGATGTCGTCCGAGTTATAGTGTAGAGTTTTGGGTAGGGTGTCGAAGTCTGGTTTGGGTCGTTTGGAGGCGTACTTGGCTAAGCTTGGGACTGCCTTGACGATGTCGTTGGTTGTTCTGGTTGGGAAGATGAGGGCGATCAGCTTGGCGACGGTGAGGGTGCTTTGGCTGGTGAGGGTGAGGGAGAAGGCTTCGAAGAGGCGGAATGCGACCTCTCGTTGGGCAGGGTCGATTTTGGTGATTTTCCGCATGGCCAGGCAGTTAGGGTCGGGTTCGAAGTAGATGATTGTGCGGTCGGTTTCGCGAGGGTAGAGCTCTTCCGGGTGTATGAGGAGCGGTTCGAATGGGCGGCGGTCCCAGAGGAGAAGGGCGTCGTCGAAGCTACCTGTGTGAAATGCAGCGCGTCTGTCATCGACTAGCCCGGGGAGGGAGCGAGTGATATCGAAGTGGTATTTTCGGATTTCATCGTCTAGGGAGGCTGTGTTGGCGTCGACTTTCTCTACGAGGGCGTTTAGGGCCGTGGCGTCTGCGTTGGGGTGGGCGGCGAGCCGTGCGATGGATTTGTTAAGCTCGTCTATCTCAGCTTGTCGGTTGGCTAGCCCGGTGCGAATGTAAACCTGACGGTTTTCTTGGTTCAGTTGCGTGCTGGCGCGCGAACCCTTCGCCTTAACTTTGGCGTAGTCTGGGGAGGTTGGGTCTGTGGTAGCTGCCGCCTCGAAAGCTTGCACATACCCGTCATTCTGTGAAGTTCTTACGCGGGGGGTATAGGGTGCAGGCTTTCTGCCAGGATCGGGGCTCTGAGGCGCCGGCTCCATCGATGGATATTCCCGACCACGAGGGACTGCGATGTTTTGTTCCGTAGTTCTCCCCGCAACGCGTGTGGCGCCGTTGACTATCATATCCCATTGTTTCCAGAAAGCCCATATTCCCACTGTCTGATCTTTTGGCGCTGCCACCTCAAACGCATGTCGCGCGACCTGCTCAGTTAGGAGAGCGGGCCGCTTACGCTCGCCGATGGTACGTGCCAGGATCGCCTGGGAGTCGGACATGGGCATCGAGGCAAGTAGGCGCACACCTCCGTAGGAGTGAAGTCCAGCCTGCCGTATACAGGTGTCCATGAGCACCGACCACCATCGCGCAGCCGTAAAATGATCCTTGAGCGAACTGGTTGGCGGGGGGTGGGCGAGCACTAGGAGGGTGTCGTTCCGTCCAAGGACCCCGGAAGTGTCGCAATTTGCCGGTCCTTGTTCCGGAAAGTGCTCAGAAAGAACACTTTGCCAGTCGTGTATGGAGCTAATTTCGGTGGAAAGTAATTTATAACAGGGGCGACTGCTCGCTAACGGCTCGAGCAGCGACTTGAAGTAGTTGAGATTCGGCTCAATGAGGACGTGTCGTCGTGGCTTGAGGAAGTCATTGACTTCGGACGAGAACACTCCAGCTCCAGGCCAGAGATCGAGAACATCAACCGGCGGATTTCGCAGGAGATAGGGGGAAAGACGTTGCAAAACGTCGTCTATATTGGGATTGCGGCATGAGTGGGCTGCTTGAGAGGGGAAAAAGGGGTTATCGATCCGGGGAACAAGCAAACTGACCGCATAATTTCTCACTCACAATATTGGGTTTATTGGCTAGCCTTGCGTTCTTAGCCTTGGGAAGGCATTGTCTCAAAGTCTTAGTGACTGGGAACTGGGCGATTGTCGTCCATCGGTTGGGCCTAACCATCCTGGAGAGAATAAAAGAGAAAGGATAGAAAATGAAAGGGAGGGATGGGAGCGGACGAGGTGAATGGTAGATGTCAGGGATTCTCCATTACTAGGCAATATAGATAGAAGCGCCCAACTAAGGATCGGGTCTATGCGAAAGAGACAAAGAAACGAGGAATCCATTGAGCGGTGGTGATGATGATCTGATCCAGGAACGACCGCCCCCAGAGAAAAAGCTCCGAGACCCCGCCGCTTTTCGTCCTCACAACCACCACTTCTCTTCAGCATCATTTCCCCTCGTCCTCATAATCCTCACGATTTTGGCCACCCTTTCTCCCCGGACGACTTAAAAAAAAACCCTCAACTACCCATTCCTGTCCCCTGATGGATGTCAGCTTCATTATGTATTATTATGTCTAATTTAGCTGGCTGTGATATCACCCTCCGTCGCCTGCTGCCTAGACAAACCTTCCTCTGACTCAACCGCCAACATTCCTACAATCACCTCCATAGCGCGCTCTGGGCCTCACGACCGACCCTGGGGATAAGTCTGTGTGGCTATGGCTCTCCAGCTACCCTCTAGCACGGGGTCTTCCCCTCCCCAGAGCGTAGAGAAGATCACCCACCTGGCTCAGGACTATGAGTACAGCCCCGCCGTTCCGTTACGATCCTGGCTGAGGACGGCAGCTAGAATGATTCGCGAGGTTTGCACTGGCTGTTTCATTTCTCCTAGAACCTTGAAGTCAGACTGACGGTTTTTCATTTCGAGCAATAGGCCCGCATTTACCTGAGCGAAGGACACGAAGAACAGGCATACCTCCTCTTGTTTCGCCATGCACAGTTGGTGCTTGTACAACTGGCCGAGCACCCCGAAGCCAGGGAAGAGGGAGGACGCAAGGCCTTGGCGGAGGTGGAAAAAGAGGTCAAGCTGAATCTAGAGATACTAGAAAAGCTGAAACCCCGAATCAACAAACGACATGAGCGGTATACACAGCTGATGCGGGAACGTCAATCCCGTGCGCCCACGTCACACGCACCCAGCCCTGTGCCTTCTGTTCAACAGCCTTCCCATCACGATCCCGCTTTGACCGGCGTCATTGAACCCCTGGAAGCGGGAGAGAATAAAGACCTGGCCGTTCAACTTGCGAAAACAGAGATCAGCCGGAGAGCAACTGTTCGGAACGCGATGCGTCAGGGAAGGCTGAGCCCCGAAGAGGAGTTGAGCCGGCGCACTGCCGGCATATGGGGGAACTGGGAAGAGGCGCTCCATAGGAACGAGGGACGGGAGCGGGATGACTTGAGTCGGCGAATCCAAGAGGTACAGATCAACCTAGACAATGGCCTGCAGGCAGATCGTCGTCCGATCAAACCCTCGGTACAACCATCGAACTCCATCCCGCCTACCACCACGTACAATTATCCCACAGTTCCTCGACAGACGCCTTTGGAGCCATTCCCCACACCAGCGACGAAACCCGCGCGGCCGCAAAAACGGACCCTCACTAAACCACCCCCGACAAGACCCCCGAAGGAAAATTTTGAGATTTCTCGGCCACTAGGTCTTGACGGTCTTCAAGCCCCTCCTCTTCCTGGCAAGATATCAACCTCTCTCTCTGATGGAGTAGCTTCGCCCGCACTCCCCGCAAAACCTCCCAAAGAGGATCAACAGGCGCGCCGCGAGCTTGATCCCTCTAGTTTTACATTCAAACCCTCTGCCTACCTCGAGAATGGCAGCCCTCTCCGCACCGTCTTTTTGCCGCCGCAACTCCGAACTCACTTCTTAAAAGTGGCCGAATCTAACACGCGGCAAAATCTAGAGACATGTGGCGTCCTCTGCGGCACGTTGATCTCCAACGCGCTCTTCATTTCGAGACTTCTCATTCCCGAGCAAATCTCCACTTCGGACACCTGCGAGACGATAAATGAGTCGGCGATTTTCGACTACTGTGACTCGGAAGATTTGTTGGTGCTTGGTTGGATCCATACGCACCCGACACAAACCTGCTTTATGAGCTCCAGAGATCTGCACACCCATTCCGCGTACCAGGTAATGCTCCCGGAGAGCATTGCAATCGTGTGCGCTCCAAGCCATATGCCGGACTGGGGAGTCTTCCGTCTGACAGACCCCCCAGGCCTCAAGTCGATCCTCAGCTGTACCCAGAAAGGGTTGTTCCATCCCCATGAGGAGACTCAAACTTACACAGATGCCCTACGGCCAGGGCATGTTTTTGAGGCCAAGGGACTGGAGTTTGAGACGGTCGATCAACGGAACTCGTAAGCTTGACAGCAGTTTGGGAGGCAACTGTTCTTGTTCTCGAGTTCATTAATTTTACTATACCTCTGTATCCTTTGGCTCTATTCTTTCTCCCCTCCCCCCTCCTTTTTTTATATAATTATTCGATATTTTTTTTAACCGTACCTGTGGTCCAGGTGCGGAGAGTGCCTTTTCTGGTGCGTCATAGATAAGCCAACGAAGATACCCCTGCTTGCCCTATTGCTTTCACATGGTGAAAGATATAGACGAGAATGAACAATAAAGTAGTCCATTCTATGTGTAGCAGATCCATAATACATCGAAAAGTGGCCATGTTGGCAGAACGTCACAATGCCTGGGCCAGGAATGCAACGTTAGATTGAAGGCGATCCAAATCTCCCCAACGAACCAATCGAGAGCTTTTCCTGCATCCAACTTCAGCCTCAACTTCTCCCCATCGTTTCCTTGTTCTCCTCTGCTCCCTCTCTCCATTTCCCCCTGCTTCTTCCATCACTCCAGGTCCTTCTTCACAGTATCTCCCATCAATTAAGTTTTTCAGTGTAAGCGATGACGTCCTCTGTGGGCGATCTGTCCTCCTCCAGCACTCTCCCCTCCACCTCCGCCACCACACCAGGAACCGACGATCCTCCCTCCAACGACAACCTCAAACACAACAATAGTAATAACAAAAATTCCAGCTCTACCAGCCCCCCCTTCCACCAGTCCGCCGCCTCCTACTTCTCCTATCCCGTCTCACACGTCGTCTCCGGACTCTACCGTCGTCTCACCGACCCTCCCAGCAACAGCAATACCATGGGCCGTCTCCGCCAACATCCCGACTCTGGCTCTTCCTCCTCGTCCTTCTCCTCCGCCTCCCACCAGGTCTTCACGCCCGTCCGCACTGTCTCACCCTTCCAGCCCCCTCCTCTCACTCCCCTCACCCTAACCGGCGACACCTCCGCTCTCACGCAGCAGCACCTCACCCGCGCCCTGGCCGAAGAAATCCGCCTCCTCGTCCCCGCCCGTCTTCAACTCGCCGATACCTGGCGTCTAGCCTACAGCCTCGATCGCGACGGGGCCTCCCTCTCCACCCTCTACGAAAACTGCCGCAACATTTCTCAACGCAGCCCCCGCGCCGGCTACGTCCTCGTTATCCGCGATGCCTCCCCCTCCGGCACTCTCTTCGGCGCCTACATGACCGACCCCCCACACCCAAACTCTCACTACTTCGGCACTGGCGAGTGTTTCCTCTGGCGCGCAAGTGTCCTGCCCCCTCCTTCTCTCTCTCTCCCCGGTGATGGGCTCCAATCCGAAGAATTGCTCGAGAGGGCGGGTCTCCCCCTCCCACCCAGCGCAGACACCACTTACGCCGGTCGCTCCACAACCCTCCGCAGTGAGAAGAAGGCGTTAACACCCCACGGTCACGCAATGACCCAGTCAGCGTCCAACGGGCATGCTAGCGGCACGAGTACCCCCGACCGTATCCGTTTCAAGGCTTTCCCCTACAGTGGTGTCAATGACTACATGATGTTCTGTGAAACTGGGTTCCTCAGCTTGGGTGGAGGGTAGGTTGCGAGCAATTTCCGTTCTTTTTACTCTTTTTATCCCCATTTGCTAAACATCTATTCTCTAGAGACGGGCACTACGGCCTCTGGCTCGATTCCAGCATCGAAAAGGGCGTCAGCGCCTCCTGCCAAACATTCGGAAACGAGCCTCTCTCAGACGAAGGTGTGAAATTTGACGTCATTGGCGTCGAGGTATGGTACGTCGGGGCCTAAAAACTCGAGTTTCAAGCCTCACCATCCAATATATATATTTATAATCCCAGTTCGGTCACCATAAGTTCAATATCTTTGTTCATTGGTGATTTTTTTTTGTCTGAAAACGATTCCTAAATATCTTGGAATAGTCTGACCCCTCGAAGGAGGGAATGGAGTTTTAATCTTCTGTGGCTCTCATTTAATAATACCCGGACATGATGTGGGCTGGTCTCGGTCGTGTCTTCTCATACTTGCTTACGGGAACTTCTGTTTACACTTCCCCCTCATCCCTCTATATTCTGAAAGTTTTGGTGAGGAAGAGAGGTGAAAAAAAAAAGGCTGACGGATGACGATTGATCGCAACGATGTTAATTATATCAGAACATGCATAGTTATAGTGGCGCGTTTATTCTATCTCAAGTTGAGGATTGTCTGCCAATTCATAAGCTGATTAAATTTCATTCATCATATTCCGGCATTACTAGCTACCTAAAGTGAAAACGGTAAACCTCTGGACAGGCCTTTGCCACTCTGGTCGACGCTGAAGGATTAAAAAGGTCTCTTAGACTATGATGGGTCGAAGAGTGGGAGAAGAGGGGTTGATACAGGGGGTCAGAAGTAGAATGGAATTAATAGGAAAGAAATAGTAGACGAAAAAAATAGCACGAAGGGGGTATGCAGTATCGAAAAAGAAGGAGAAAACGAGAAAATCCAGGAAACTGCGGCTATGACAAGTAGCCGGTCCTCCAATCTGTTAATAAGGCGAATTAACGATGTCATCTCGTCCTAGTCGACTGCCCCATCGAGTGCTACGCCGGCTTGGTGTGACAGGAGGGCCAGCAATGCTTTCACGTGTCGGCCTCTGGAGACTTCTCTTCGCAACCATGTTAACTTCGTTTGGTAGTGCGACAATGACGTTCTTATCTGAACCAAAGCGGAAATTGTCTGCCATAACCTCCTCAGAATACCGTTTGATTGTGTAGGGATCCTTGCCTCCCTTAAGGACTTTCTTGAGGCTCCAGGTAATAATGAAGGGGCCCGTGGCAGTTACGATCGATGTCTCATCGCTTTCTAGGCCAGTGTTAAAGCGTGCCTGGGTAAATGAAATTGGCTTCTTCGTTTCATGCGTGAATTGCGCCACGTGGGCAGGCTGCAGGCCTAGGCGTCGAGGTTGGGGTTTGGAATCCTTGGCGAACGACTTCTCGAAGCCAAGCTTTCCGACATTTTTCCCATCCTTCTGCAGGGAATCAATGAGAAGGAGGTAGGTACGGCAAGTAGCGAGCACCCATCGCCCATCAGCAGAAACATCGAGACCAATAATCGGCTCGCCTAGTGCAGGAATATGAGTCTTCGCGTTGATACCCAGGCGATCGAACATGCGGATATCACCCTTGTTGGAGGCGACAGCAATGTATCCTTTCTCCGTTGTGGCGAGGGCCGAGAAGTCATTCTTGCTTGCATATTGCTTCAGATCCGCGTCCACAAGCTTGTTGTCTGCTAGACGGGGGTCGATTCGGTAAAGGGCATTACGAGAAGCGCCAACGAAAGGTTGAGCAGAGGTCATTTGAGAGAATTTCTGTGGATCATTAACAATCAAATTAAAATCAAAATGGATGTTAGTGGTGGGCTACTTACGCTCTCAGGGCCAAATGTTGTGACTGGAATATCCTCATGAATCTTCCACTCATCGACAATCTTGCCATATTCCAAATCCATGCGGTAGAGGGAGTTGGGATTGTCGTTGTTTTGGAGGATCAGGTTGGAATCTTCAGCGTGCAGCATAACCTTTTTAGGGCTGAAGAGCTTGCCCTTGGGCGTTTCCACCTTGGAAATATTGGTAGAAAACTCCAGGTTGTTGTCAGGTGTGTGCTTGAAGACGCCAATCTTAGAACCGCGCACAACGAACGAGCGGTCATGCTTGTAGCCGACAGCTAGTTGAGAGTTGACATTACCGTCGCTGTCACGAGTCACCACATCATCTTGCTCCTCGTCCGAATCGTAGTGTTCGCTGCGCTGGCCGTCGTGTCGGTCTTCTTCTTCGTCATCCTCCTCTTCTTCCTCCTCAGCGTCCGCCTCTCCCTCCTGTTCATCGACATCTTCCATCGTCAAATCCTGGAAAGCGTCCAGGACGTACTCCTTATCATTATCTTTGACCTTGTTCCATTTCACCTCGTTGAGTTGTTCCCAAAGTGCCTGCATCAAACCCTCCTGAAATCTTTCCTCCGTTGCCTGGTCCTTGAAGCGAAGAAGCCAAGAATAAGCCGATCCTTCTGTATCATAATGATTGAAGATAAACGAGAGATATTCGAAATTGAAAACAGGGTTGATATCTGCAACGACTGCTTGTCCTAGCCAGTCCTTATCCTGACCGCTGATTTGGAGCCAATATTGCCAATCTCCGACCTCAGACACGGTGGCAGTCACATGACCATCCTGGAGGACAAACGTTCCGGTCGTGAAGTCAAAAAGGTGCAATTCAGCTATTTCTGTGGTGAGGACCTCCCTGGCCTCGGGATGTGCCGTGGAAGGTGGAGCAACAGTGGATGCACCAGTATCAGCTGGCTGGAGTTGCTTCTTAGCACGTGTGTATTCCGCATCCTTGGCCATGGCGGCGGCAGAATCTGCAGACGTCAACGAATGGGCGCGTGATTTTGTTGGAGATGTGATAGGGCTTGCGGACGGAATCGGCTTTTCCTCCTGGAAAGAGAACTCGCGGAGCTCTTCCTGCGTGGCCTTCTGGGAGGTCTTGCGGTATTTTCGCTCGTACTGGCACTGCTGAGCGGCGAGTTCAAATGTAGAAACCTTATCCGATGGGACGGAGGGGTCACAGATGAACTCAAAAAGATCACCAATATCACCACTCAGGTCTCTCCAGGCTAGGACCTTCGATCCTCCTTCGCGGACTTCGGAGCGAAAATGCAGAGTCTGGTCCAAAAGGAAAACCTTTTCGTCCTTGTCGGGTCCGTCGCTAAGACCCTCTCCTTCTTCGTCGTCAGCAAGCTCCTCTTCTCCCTCTTCGTAGAACCTGTGTATAACAAGCTGATATTGGAATTCCTGCCCAGTTCGTCGGATAGAAGCGGCGGCGTCCTTATAAATGAGCTCAGAGTAACCTTTGGGTGACAGCGGGCGGACCAGGTAAAGCTGGCCCTGCGGTATGTCGATGATAGATTCCTTGGAAGTATCTCCAAATATGAGCTTGCTCACTGCGGGAAAAAAAAGGTTGGGAAGTTGTCAGCCAGGCACAATGCAAGTCAGGGTTGATGATAGAAGATCTTTTGAAACCTGCTCAGGGAAGGAGGGGCAGATCGCGGGGTAAGACACAAACTGAAAAATACAAGAAAAACGGAATCATCAAAAGGAAGCATGGCAGAAGGGAGGTTACATACCATTCCGAAGCATAAACATGTTGGTAGTTTCCTTGGCGCGGAGCGAAAAGCTCACACGAGGTCAGTTGTTTGTTTTGATGAGCGGTGGAGTGGAAGGTGGCCCCAGAAACGGGGATTTAATTTGGAAGAGAGCGGTGCGGGGGAGTAAGGAAAGTTCAGAGATAAGGGACAGTGAAGATGTAAGTGATAAATAACAGGCTAACCACCCAGAGTAGAAGGAGAACTGGCAGAGGACCCTAGAAAGGAAAGCTGCAGGAGGATGACGATATTCTAGCTTTGCTGGGGGAATTTTGCAGGTTGCAGGTTGTAACAAAAAAATACGGCGACGTAAATAACCACAATAAATAATGTCATCGATCGTCGGTGGCAACGGACTGTGGCGGTGCTATACATATAAATGACTAATCACAAAATGGGGCTGGTGCGACTGATACGGGGAATCTCAACTTTATCAATAACATCCTCCACCGTAGCCCAATGCATATAGATTTTTAAAGCTTCCTTGCGAGACATACAAATCAAAAGCTATGTCGAAGAGATTGAGCTTAGAGCTAAAGTTTCTAAAATGGACTTGGAAATTACTGTGGCTGTGCAATGACATCACATTCTGCATGGGACATATTTCTGGTGTTCTATGATCCTGAATGGGAAATGTGAAGCAATTCATTGGGTAGATATGAATTTTTCACTGTTTCAATCTCTCTCTCTTTTTTTTTTTTGGCTAGGTTTCAGATCCGAGGGCTTCACCTACGCTCCCACCTCAGGATCAAGTGGATCCTCCTCCTCGTCGAGCTTATAACCATCGCCAACGTTTTCGGGTTGTGGTGTTAATTCACCTGCCTCGCTTTCTGTTCCCTTCAACACTCCACCTTTCCTCGACGGAATGGTTTTCATAAAAGCTTCGCCCCAATCCCCAAGTTCCAGCCATCGAACCATTATCTCTACAACATGATTCGTTGCTAATACCGAACGCGAAGACATCTGAATATAATCCCCAATCGGAAGTCTCGCAGTCTTGATGCCCATTTCTGTTGCCCTTTCGTGACAAATTCCTTTGTGTCGGTTCTTATCCACTAGGCCCCCAATGATATAGGTGCTGTAGGGCTTCAGCTCAGTGAGTGTCTCTGAGCTGTCGCTGGAAAGGTAGACCACCTCTCCGTCTTCCGGTTTTGCGTCAGTCTTATCAGCAAAAGGCCCAATCAATTGACCACCCTCAGGCCCCTTCATACACTCAGTCGCTTCCTTCGCAGCATGGAGACAGTCTTCCTCCATGAAGCAGATGCCCCGCCATTTTTCATGTTGTTTCGCAAGAACAGTGTCATACCGCTCCTTCAGTAGCTTATTGAATGAAGAAACCACGAGATGTGTACTATAGGGGGACCTATTATTTTCGGAGTAGGAGCGCGTAATTTGCGCCGCCAGAGACACCCGTTCCTTCTCCATCATTAGGTCGTCAAACCCACAGTCAATGATCAGTGTAAGTGGGATACGTGTATTTCGTCGACGTCGGTTCGGAATGGGGAATATCTTTCTCAGCTCCTCAGGAGAATTCTTGCCCTGCGCCTTTGCCTCCGCCCATGCAGCCCTTTTCCGCTCTTTTCTTGCTGCGGCCCTTTCCTTCCGTTTAACCTTGCGATCCTCTCTCCCCTCTTCCCACTTTTCTCGGTGGAGCTGTTTCCTTAGCTGCCTCTTCGATATGTTTGGAGTAGCTACTTCAGCGCCATTTGAACTATTTGTAGGTGCGTCGCCCGGGTTCGGCTCTTTCTCAATCGTGGGTACGGGTCTGTCATTCGGGTGGTTGGTTTCGTTGGGGCTGTCATTTCCAACAGCTCCAATTGCGCCTGTCATGAAGGGTTCTGTTTCGTTCGACTCATCCAATTCTAATTTCTGAAGTTTCCGGGGTCTCTCTTCGTCGTCCATATTTTGGTAATGGGATAGAATATGCGCAAGCTGGGCTGAGATGGAGCAAAAAATTGCTAGTTTCATTCGGAGCAACAAGTTAATCTCAAGGGGCCCCACCTGCGGATAATTGGCCTTCGTCGCTCTCAAGTTGGGTCAGGTGACTCTTTCCCTCATAACTCCTTCGTCAACACTTATCTTACTCCCACCCTCTTGCACATAGGCTATGCTTGTTGAAAATACTTTTCAAGGGGTTCAAGTCCGTTAGTATCCGGGATTTCAAAACCAATAACTTGGCGCCCAAGCAAAAACTCAAAAGCCAAGCCTCATTCCGGTCGAGATTTGATATCCTCAACAATGTCTTGGGCAACGAAAAGATCAAGCTATGTATAACCAGCCAGGCTGTTGTGGTAACACACCGCCTACACTACGGCGCGAATTCCCTCCTGGTATTTTTTGAGGAAGTTGTGGACGTATGGAAAGTATAATATGAACGTCATATCGCTCATGTAAGTGTCAGAAACACAGAAGGTTGGCGGGGGTATCTATGTCAGTCAAAGGGAAGAATAAGGTGCTTAATAAGGCTTTGTCCGCTACGAGGACTAAGGGGGAAATGCTGAGGAGCCCAATGCCAAGGACGCTGAAGGTGTGCATATTTCTTCTTTACTCGGGGTATGGAGAGACTTGTAAAGAGGATGGGGCTTTGGGGTAAGAATAAGGTTGGATGCCTCGCGCCCTTATTTATACCCAACCAGCTGATTGATTTGGAATTCCTCATTCTACTTGAGTCGATCCATGGTAAATGAGAGCCGGCTTCTGGACACAAACTTCATCAGTTAGGGAAGGAAGAAAGACAGAAAACGAACTAAACTTACTGAACAAGGTGAAGATACTCCGAGCTTCGTAGGCTAGATGTAACTCGAAGGCACAGTCAATCTTATCCCTCGTGAATAATAAATATGCGATCTACCCAGTGAGTGATGCAAAGTCCGAACAAAGGAATGCGAGGTTCGACACCTTCCGGACTCCAAGGCGGTCGCAAACCAATGATTGGCGGATCTTTGACCACAAAACGTTCGAAACGTTGGAGAGGAATCCAGAATCATGAAGAGTTTCAACATATATCTACGCGAGGGAGGTAAATGCTGCCTCAATAAGGTGAAACTCGGTACGAGGAAATCCGCTAGCTTCAAGTCGATCTTCTCCAAGCAACATTGGAAAAAAAGAAGCATTTTCAGGAAACTCGTCACGGCAGATAGTGCCACAAAGTTGAGAGGCACATCCACGATACCTGTGTAGAAGAACTGCAAACCACCCAATCACAAGCGTTCCAGCACCCATTACCAAACCTAAAATGCAGCACGTGACCCAACCTCCAAGTTCATCCTCCAGCTTCATCATCACCAGCCGATCTTCCCCTTTGACCATCAGAACCCCCATTGAAGGCTGCCGAGTCCGTCCGTCGTCAAAATGCCTCAAGATATGCCCCCAGTGGGGGGCTATGGGCAAGTTCAATACAAGGTACACCCAACCCTTCTCTATCCCTACAATCCCGGCCGCTCGAAGTTCCCTTTTTCCATCCAAAGCAACTGGAGTCCCGAAACATGAACTTGGCACCGCAAAAGAGAATATCGAATTGGAAGAAGAAAAAAGGAAGAAATAGCACGTTGCGTCAGGTTTTCGGAGGCAAACATCCAGCTTTCCAGATACTAACCATACGTCCTATAGCGTAACCTCCCCGCCCGT
The DNA here is from genome assembly GCA_027569885.1 of Aspergillus diversus. NCBI lineage: Eukaryota > Fungi > Ascomycota > Eurotiomycetes > Eurotiales > Aspergillaceae > Aspergillus > Aspergillus diversus. The sequence continues at coordinate 136,923 of JAPDKZ010000062.1, forward strand.
GGATTCCGCCCCGTCTACTACCTCGTTGGTATGCACCTCTTCATGGCATACGGTTACTACAAGCTCTTCTACGGTATCCGGGAACAAAAGTACGTCTTTCTTTCTTTCAACTCGACGCAATTCGTTTATTATATCTTTCTCACAGTGGGTGAAATTTAGTGAGCTCGCCCGCGAGAAAATCTGGGGCCGTCTCCATATTCTCCCCCTCCTCCAGGCTGAGGAAGACCGCGACCAGGTTCGTCGCCACTATGCTGATAAGGCCCGTGAGAAGGAGCTCCTCGGCTCCGAGACAAAGATCTACAACTCTGACCGGTATGTTTTCGCATCTCCTGATTCATTGAACCGTTTTATGTCGTTTTATGTCTCCATACTAATTGAGTCGTTTCCTAGTTTTGTCCGCCCTACATTCGCATACACACCGTCCAAGATTACCCAATAAATAAGCACATAGAAGAGAAAAGAATGGGCTTTATTTATTTATTTATTTTATTTTATTTGCGTTAGGGTGTATGCTGAATGGAGGCGTCCTAAGATAGGACTTCGGCTTTATGAGCGAGCAAGGGCGCGGAGTGTTCGGACTTCTAGCCTGCCAACTGCAATTTTCCGGAAGTCGAACGGAAAATGCTTCTGGCATGTCTGGAGGAAACTATGTATAATGTAGATATACCGCCTTAAAAAGAGACTGAATAGTTTCACGATATTTGTGATTTTTACTTGTCTTATTCAAGGATTTTTTTTATTCAAATGCTTCCTGGCTATGGCTATGTCTCTCTGGGAACTAAGTCAAACACTAATGAACATGCTGGTGGAGGAATGACCCCGTTTTAAGGATATCTATGTTGCTTTTCCTTTTTCTTCTTGCCCCCCTTCCGGTACGCTCCGCTATACCTCCTAAACAAACCTATAGGATGAGTCACTAATAGGAAATAATATACATAGCTCAGACAAAGATAATTATCGTCAAGCTATAATCATAGCCAAGAAGAGGTCTTTAACCAAACATATCTGCAACTCCGGACAAATCAGGCCCGTCGTTGATATCAACCTTGTGGTTGTGCTGGCCCTCCATCTCGTTACTCATGAACCGTTCTTGCAGAGCACTGCGCGCCTTTCGGTGCTCCTCGCGCGAACCCAAAATTTTGCCTTGCTCAGCGATGCTAACTCCTCTAAGACTCTCCAAAAGATCCAAAATCAGGGCCCGTTGTTGTCTTGCCGAGGTAGATCGGACAAGGGCGGTTTCCGTATTTGCTACGCGCTGTTCGTTCATGCCAGGAAGGCTAAGGATCACGGACTTTGGAGTCGGGCTGTTGGACCCATAAAGAACCCAGATTGACGCGATAAGTTGAGCAAGATCTTTCTGCATATCGACAAAATATGGTTCATGCACAGATGTTATACACGCTTTAAGAACTTCAGAAGAGATAAATTCGCGGATGGTGATTACTGTAGGCGTGTTAAGAGGGGGTGCGAAATCCTGTAGGATTGATCGGATCACCCGTGTAATGATGCTGCAACACCGGGTATCGCGCATACGCAGGGCGTGAGTGCAGAAAAGCATCACTGGTTCGAAGATTTCGGGAGAAGAAAGGACGAAGTGTCGAATGGAATCAGAGAGCGCAGGCGGTGGCTGTGGAGCGCTTGGATCTGCTGGTTCTTCATCGGGGTCTGTAATTGATTGATCAGCATGGAATCAGGTCATATAGGAATAAATAAATATTGCATACCGCCTCGTTGCGGGTCTAGAAGGCTTGCTACCATGATAACCGCAGAGTAAGTCAATTGGCGCAAAATGCTCTCCGATTTCATCTCATCCGTCAGATCACTCTCCCCGAGTCCTTCCTTTTGCCGCTCGATAGCATCCCATTCCGAGGTGACTTTTCGGTCAATATTAGTAAATAATGTTGCCAGCATGGGTGGCAGGAATTGGCTTCGAAAGCGGACAGGGCAGTCATCAATCAAACACCGCGAAATATTGAGAAGAACTGAGAACTGGTGCGAGGAAAGATGAGGAGAGTCTTTGAAGAGGGCCTGTGAGAGCGGCCCCGGTAGCTCGGCAAACCCATAGAAATGTTCACGCAGCCGACTCATGCTAAAGAGCATAGAGTAGCAGGACTCCCTAACAGCTCTGATTTTACCTCTAACAGAGGATGCGAACCCTTCTAGCGATGCTCGGGAAGATGTGATTTTGGCATAGAACTCATCCCGGCTACCGGTAGATATGCCGGCTTGCCAAAATCTGTCCGTCAGGATACGTTCAACAATACCTCGCATATCGCCGGGTAGACCGCTCCAGTTCTCCGGATTGTGAAAAGCATGTGCATTGCTGGAGGTATATTAGCTCTACTTCCACAGATAATAATTGATTCCCTTACCTGACGAGCTGTAGCAATGTTGGGAGGATGATCGGAATAATATCATGCCAAAGGTTGCATGAAAGTTCGTACGCAGAGTCAGCCTTCTTCAACTTATCTGTGGATACTGCTAGCATCGTCTTTGTGCCTCTCAGGGGGAGTTGCTACATGACACATTAGTTTTTTCTTTAGCCCAAAACCAAAGTCGTTCGCTAAGCATACCTGGAATTTTCGGGTCATTTCCTCTTGAACTCGTTTGCCTTCATTATCTAGAGCTGCGGAAGACCAATCTTCCACCTTCTGTGCTTGTCGTGCTTGCATATAGGGCCCTACATTCTGCAGTCCAAGCATCAAGCAGAACCCATCAAAAGACGAACACATATTACGGAGTTCATCTTCTTGCCAAGCCTGTTTGATGGGTTCCACAAACGACGCCAAACGAGATTGCCGCAGGAATGGATCTATGTTGCTTGCGCGTTGCCTAGTCAAGTTAGGAAAGAGAAATATCCGGAAAATTAGGTAATGCCGTACATGATAATGAGAAGAACCGATGTGAGTTCCATATGAAGCTTGTCGTCGACCCTATTAGCCAATGTGATCTCTTTAATCTTCGGCTCAAGCAGGTCGTAGAAAGTCTATCCAGGATTCAAGTCAGTTATGCCTCTTTAGATAGGGTTTCCCCCCCGACTCACCGAGAAATAGTCAGCGTAACGTGTTGCAAGGCGTCGAAGCTCATGGCTAGCTAAACCGTGAAGTTCTTTCACAGCTTCGGAATAAGCCGGAAACTCGGGCTGGTCGGCCAGACGTGTCATAAGAATATACTCTAGAACCTTAAGGGCAAAACTAGGTGTCTTGTCAAGTGCTTTCGAAGAAATATCGACAATGAGCTTAACGACACGTTGTTTCAAGATTGGGTCCTGCATAGAAAAAGATCAGCCATGTAAACCCGTTGAACCATCAACCTAACCCTCCAAAAAGCTTTGGAAACGAACCTCGAAATTCCTTTGCATCAGTTTGAAGGCCCAGTTCTCGAGGATACTCTCTAGATTGCCCCGTCGCTGTTCCTGTTCCATAATTAGTATGGATCTAACGGTGGAAATATCAACAGTACACACATCTTGCTGCGGCATTCGGCCATGTGCTGTGACCCATTTGGTGTAGCCCTTGAGCGTTGCCTCTACAACCGCAAACTGTGTATCAGCACGCATCAACGGTAGTGAGTTTTTGGAGAAGGATTTCACTTCCAGGTTTAATTAGTCCGGATTCCATAATTATTTTAGGGTGGTGAAGATTAACTAACCGCTGAACGGCTCGGCTCCGTTATAAAGATTGTCCAAATTGGAGTCAACTCCAGCCAATATGTGCGGAATGGCTTCCTCAGGCCGTTTCTGAACGATAGTTTCAATAATAGATGAGCAATACCGCCGATAATTACCAACAAAGGCATGCCTTTCCGGAACGGTGTCGATATCTTCATTAAGAAAAAGAACTGTTTGATCGTCCGAATCGGCGGGGAGAGACTCCCAACGGATCAGCCTTTCAGTACAAATACTCAACAGCGGAGGGATGAGATTAACGACCACTTCCAAGTTCCCAATTCGCTCGGAAGCTATCAATTTGGACCAGATGTGGAGAACAGGTATAGAAACAGTCAGACTTCGATGTTGAATGATGCTCAGCATGAGATGGAAGAAGAAAGGCAGATTCAAGTTCGGATTGTTCTCAATAGCAAACGCCTTTTCTTCGAGAAATCCGGCGACATAAGACACCACCTAGTCGTCGATCGACATTAGTAAACAGGTTCTCGATCACGCTGAACTTTCGGCCGTACCTCGGACAATTTCTTCGATATTGTGTACTTGGTATCATCAACATCGTCAGGGCCAACAATAGACCATTCATGCAATTTTTGTAATACATTTAAAGAGTCTGTTTCGAACATCAAGTGTACCAGCGGTTGAAATCCCTCAACGTCAAAATTAGATCTACTGTATAATGCGTGTAAAGCTTCAACAGCCGCCTAGGAAGAATTGTCAGCAAAAGGCACCATGTTAAGAAAGCCAATAATATCCTTACCAACAGCACCTGCTCATCGTTGCAGGTAAATGCTCTAGCAATGCTTGGGACACAGGCTGAGGTGAGGATGGCCCTTGGTATCGACCAGACCAGAGCCGACTTCAAGGTTGCGAGCGCTTTCAAGGCTGAATCCTTTGCCTCCTTCGAGTTCTGTATGTTTCCGATACAGTCCTGGAGAAACTCACATGTTCGAGTAAGCCAACCCTCGGATCCACAGCGAATTTCGACGTGGTTATCCCGTTTTGGGTAAACTTCCTCGAACACTACCAGTGGAGTGCACACTTCGACCATCGCCCGGTTAAGATCTGTACCGCGCAGCGAAGAAACGGTATCCTCCCGGTAAAAGATATCCTCGGACAGGGTCTCCAGGATGGATAAGACCAGCTCCTTATGCACGAGACTGGCTCCCCAAAACTGGACAAGGGTCTGATCCATATCAAGCCAGTCCAGGCCCCAACTCCTCTTAGCGACCTCAGCCCATAATTGGGGGATCTTGTTGCGGATATAGACTGGGTCTTCCGGCTGAATGGACTCGCCCAGTTTGAGAACCATATCCCTCAGATTTACGATTTCCTGCGAGGCATTGAAGGAAGTATGGCGCAGGACATGGTCCAGAAGAGTGAGTCCAAAATAGCGAACCAACGGATCATTTTCCTTGCGAGACGCTAGAAGAAACCCGTTCTGGGCGGCGGATCTGCTTTCCTTCTGCGACTCCACAAATTTCAACGCCTCCCTACGGAGATCGTTTGTTGATGATGGGCTGTGGATGAGTTCAAGCGCACGAACGATATCAGCCATGCGTCCGTCCGCAAGACCATCTTCGGCGACCATGGTTATTGTGCTAGCCCGGGCCAGTCGCCCCCAGACCAGCTCGTGGATGTAGTGACAAACAGGAACTTTTTTCTTTCAAGGAAAAGCGCCTCAATTTCGTAGGAGTTGCAGCACCAATGTCGTCATGATCTGGGGAACTTGCAGCAGGGAATTTTTTTTCACCTCTTTAATTTTCCTTTGTTCTAGTCCCCTAGCTATTTTCTTTCTTAAGCCCGTTGGGGGAAAACTTTTATTCTTCGCTGGTTCTCTTGGGGCGAAGGGTGCTTGTGGGAATAAGAATAACAATAATTAATCGCGCGGCGATCAACAATGAACGGTCAGATTTCGGGCAACACGGCTAACGGCCAAGGCACAGCACAGGTTGCGGCTCTCCACTGGCTTGCCGAATTCTCTGTATATTCAGGCTTTTTTCAACGAGGGACAAGAAAGAGTGGGATGAATGGTTTTCCGACCTTCGCCGGTGGTCTCAGTTTAGATCCAGAGCTATTTCCTCAACCTAAACCGGGATGTTGTTGGGGTCTTGGAAAGAGAGAACAATACGGAGCACTTGCTGGGCAGGAGAATTTTCCACGCGCTCCCGCTCCAATCACCACACCGACTCAGAGGGGCAGACGCCCTCACCGCTCACCGCCTCCACCTTATCGATAACCCAGAAACACCACTACCAGTACTCCGACTCCGTAGTTTGCATGAGGACAAGGGAAAAAAGGCAGTGGCTAAATCCCAGTCCATCGTTATTAACTACCTGTCTCCACCCACAATCAATTATTGTAACTACAGAACAGTGTCATAGAGGACAAATACCTCGTCCAAAAGCATTAAAAAGGAAAGGGGAAAAAAAGTCAGAACAAAAAAACTCCCTCAAGAATTACCATAGCCCGGAAATAGAAACATCTCTTACATCACACTGCATCCGCCATTCTGGCATTGTTCCAGATAAGTCAGATCGTCGTTTGATACTCCGGCCACCTCGCCCGGCTTGCGCTTGACTCCTTGGATCTTGAGGCTTTGTTCGCCTTCAGAATGCCACCATTGCAGCCGTTGGTACTTGACGGAATTTATTTCCTCGTAGTCAATGGACCACTTCCCGGAACTGACAGAAACCTCCGTATGGGTATCCGGAAAATGGAAGTCCGGCAGGTAGCATTCTGTCGGGGCGTCTTGTCCATTCGATGCCCGGTTGCCAGTTAGCGACATCGTAAACGTGCAGTTTCGCAAATCGAAAACGTAGTCCGACACCAGACCATTGGTGAAGATAGGGCTGGGTCGAAGATAGGCCTCCGCGGCGCGGAACCCCAGCTTCTCCTGGTCGGATTGAGCGACCTCCGAAGATATAGATGGGGACTTTAGAGCGTCCTTCAGGTTTCGATGGTCGATGTGCTGATCGGTGATGTTGGTGTGGCTCTCCGAGTAAGAAGGAGAATGCCCGTTGTCGAAAGCCAAAAGCTTACCACTAGGGAGCTCCAGGTCATCTAGTGAGTAGATAGACAGATCCTCCCCATTCCAATTATCGCCCCATTCGTGGTCATTCTTAAATCAAATATTAGCCAACATCATTTCACATTAGTATCACATTCAAGAAGCAGATTCCTCAGACCTTTGTAGTATAGAGCCACAGTGTGAAGCCATTGGCCGAGCTTCCCTCCAGAGCAAAGTGATTGGCATCCATCGCGCTGATCTGGCTACTGTAGTCACCAGTCTTATAGGCATGCTTATCATCCATGTCATATGGGATCCCAATTTCGGTAAAAATCATTGGGTGATTCCCCATATATCTCAGGCTCTCGTCTCTTAGGAATTTGAGTTGATCACGCAAACAATTTCTAATGGCAGTTTCTCCAATCTTGACCGCAAATGCCGGTGTTAGATACTTGCCGCGAAGGACGCCAATCACATCCACATTGTACAAACGATTCCTACACTAGTTAGCCATCTACTGCTCAGTCTGTGGTGGGGGCATGCCCCTACCAATGCTTTGTCATGAGGGTGAGACCATCGTAGTAGTGAACGGCGTGGACCATGTTTGGGTCATCATCATCAGATCCCTTCAGATCAGGGGGGATTTCCATGACAGGAGGCTGGCATAACATGATTGATCCAGGCCACACACTTCTGATCGCATCTCTGTATGCTCTATAATGCTCCAAGAAGTACGTATTAGTGAACTTGTCGTAGTCCAGGGGTTCACCCGTTCTGGGCTTCTTCGAGAAGTAATCCTTCTGGAGGAGCTGGTCCGACGAAGGGTCCCAGACTCCATGCTGGGCCCACACGCATTCGCCTAGCCTCCACCCAGAATCTCTTTTCCAGCCGTATTTCTGGTCATCGTAGGTCGCTGGAAGCCATGCCGACTCCCCCTCTGGATCCACAAGTTCCCGGCCGACCTGATGTGGCCCAAAGCCTCCGAACGCCCACACGGGTTCCTCGCATGCTCGTCCGGAGCCCGTCAGCATCGCTTGAAAGGCAGTAGGCGATGTTCCTAGCTGGTTCTGTTGATCAGAGGGCACCACAGATATGTCCTGGATACCAATTAAACCACGGTGAGGCTCATTTAGGCTTTCCCATCCTATGACAACTTCATTTTCAATGTCACCTGCATCGTGGATCTTGTGGGCAAAGTATTTGCAGGCGCCGATGAAATGGTTTTGTAGATAGTCTTGGATATTAATTCCGTTTATGATTGCCTTAGGCGCGAAATCTCGTCCGCCCCAAAAAAGAGTGAACATGGTTTGGCAGACAAGTCGGGTATAATTCGTGCTCCATATCATTTTTGGGAATTCCGCCGGGTTATCCCAGGTGTTTTGAACCAGCGCAGCCTCCGTTTTCTTGAAGTTCCGGGGGTTAAGACCCGCTGCGTAAAGAGTCCAGGCTGGCGCTCCCGACCCCCCGGAAAGTCTTGACCACTTTTTTTTAGAAAAAATTAGGTTCTCCATTCTTCCAAGATTCAAGGCTATGATCGAGAACATACCACATCCTGGTGGGGATCCATGAACACATAGAACCGATATTGCTTTGCAATCCGTAGGACTTCTATCGTAAAAGATATCCATTCATCATCATACTTTCCAGGACCTTCATGCTCAATTGCCTCCCACGTAAAGATATACCTCAAAGTATTGTATCCCCATTTACGAAGTCTCGCAAAGTGTGTATGTGCCTCGTCAAGAGAAAATGGCCGCCCGATAAAGGAGACGTTGTCCGCATCGAAGAATCCATCCGAGACATACGAAGGGACATCCGGAGACTTTGGGTATTTAGCCTCGCCGGCGACATTAATTCCCCTGATAGTAATCTCCCGGTTCTGCGGGTCCTTGAAAACTTTGCCGTCAATTCGAAGCCGGAGAGGACCCATGTCTCACAGTAGCACGTAGGCTGACAATTACTGCTGATAAGGGTGTAGTTGAAAGCGGAAACAATATGAGGGAGGGGGGAAATATATTCGCTAATCGATCGCTCAAGAATGGAACTCTAATGTAGATGTTAGAGTCAATATAGGCATCCCATTATTGCTCGTAAACTACCTAGGGAGGGAGCTGTCGATCAGGTCTCCACCGTACTCACCTTGCTCAGCTCCAAGCGTCTAAAGCTATATTACTCAAGAACGCCAGTTGTTCCATCCAAGGAGAAAGAGGGAATTACCTACACCGCCGGCTGCCTATCGGTAAAATCGCAGTAATTTCGTCCCAGACGGCCAAGGGTTACTATGGGAAGAGAAGTCGGAGGTACTTGGTACTTCAAAGCAGGCCTGCGGAGACAGAGCGGTCCAACAGATAAGCGGCCACGAGATCGGCCTCTGACGTACCACAGCGCCCGCTCTCGCTCTAAGGCTTCCCCACAACCAGGCCTTTTCTCAACCCATTCTGATCCGCACCGTCATCAATACAGGCAATATCTCCGACTCCTGTACTTTCCACGCAAGGCCATGACATGATTCACCGAGAATGTCCAGCAAGTCGGCTCTCAAGGAAGTGCGAGCAGCACTAGATTCGAAAAATTTCGAGCTTGCAGCCGACAAAGCTAAAGCCATTGTCCAGCAGCAACCCCAAAACTACCACGCGTATTTACACTCGAGCCCCTCCCCTCCTAGTTTGAATCTTCAAATAACGTTAATGTACTACTAGAAACGTCTTTCTCGGTCTTGCTCTGGATAAATTAAACCTCAACAACGATGCCGAAAAAGCCTATCTCGCTGCAACACGTGTTAAAGGCGACGACAAATCAGTCTGGCAAGGACTAATTCACTTGTATGAGAAGCAGGGAAACCAGAAGCTCGAACCGTATCGTGAAGCCGTTCTGAAATTGGGCCAGGTATTCGCCGAGCTGTACGTTAAACTTCAATACCTATGATAGAGCGACTGCCGCTAATTAGTCACCAGAGATGACAAGCATCGCTGCCAGGATGTTGTGGATAAATACGTCGGTTTCACCAAGAAAAACGGAAGTCGCCTGCAATATAAGAAAGCCCTTGAATTATTACTTCCCACTTGCCCCCTATATAGCTTCCTAGAAGGAAGAGTGCCAAATCCATCTCAAACCTTTTTACGCCTTATAGAAATCACCGAAGCGGAGGAGAGGGAATTCATAAACCGGGAGATAGGGGAGCGAAGAACTCGACTTGGCGCCAGAATTGATCAGGTCACCCTGGAAGTAAAACGCGAGGCTTTCAGGCTGAGCGAACTCGAAGAGCTTTATCATGGAATCGTGGATTGGTCTCACGATGATCAAATTCGACGCACATACGAAGAAAAACTACTACAGCGTGCTTATGACACTCTTACGGTTCTCCCAATGAATGAAAAGCATGGGAAGCGGGAAGAGGTGCTTCAGGCCGCGCGAGACATGGTGATAATCAAACACCCGTTTGAACTTGCCTGGAAAATTGTTCTAGAGTGGCAAGACGTCGAAAGCTTTTCCCAATGGGACCATTCGTTCCTCTGTGACTTTATCGAGTTTTTCCCTGAGGATGGCCTATCCAATGTTCTTAAAGGGTTTTTGGCCAGCGACATATCTCCTTTCCCACAAGAGGAGAAAGGTGATGGTCTGAACGGACAGGATGCCGAGAATCCCAACGGTGAAAGCAATCTGTCAGCCGCGGAAGATCGTTTAATCCTCATGGTGGAGGGTGTCGAACTAGCCTCTTCCTCGATCGTGGCTCATCGAATTATGGGTGAGCTCTATCTCTCGTTCGAAGATTACGTGAGTGTTGTTGAGGTGGCTCGAAAGGGACTCCAAAATCTACAAGATGTCGTCAAGAGGACAGGGATCAATCTCACCAACACTGCGGACTCCATGAAAGTCACCCTTGCAAATGCCTTGGTTTACTACCAATCCCCACGGAATCACCCTGAAGCTCAGAAAATTTTCCAGGATATCTTACAAAGGCATTCAACCTCAACGAGCTGTCTGCTCGGAATAGGACTAATTCTCAAAGTTGACGAAGATTATCCGGAGGCTGTCAGTTTCCTTCAACGTGCTCTAGATCGGGATCCTTCGAACATCAAGGTCCGTGGGGAGCTTTCGTGGTGCAGAGCGCTCAACGGAGACCTGTCGTCTGGCCTTTCAGGGCTTCAGGCAGTTCTGTCCGAATTACACGATCACCATTCGGAGAACCGAGAATTCAAAAGCGAAATTCTGTACCGTATTGGTTACTGTCAGTGGGAAATGGACCCGTCACCCTCTGCCCGCAAAGACCGCAGCGGCGCCTATGCCAGCTTTCTGGCTTCGATCCAATCCAACATAAATAACGCTCCTGCATATACAAGCCTTGGCTTATATTATGCGGATTATAAGAAGGACAAAACCCGGGCGCGTAGGTGTTTCCACAAAGCTTTTGAGTTGTCACCCTCAGAAATCGAGGCAGCCGAAAGGCTTGCAAAAGCCTTCGCGGACCAGAAGGAATGGGACCTCGTTGAGGCCGTCTCCCAACGCGTGGTTGATTCAGGCAAGGCAAAGCCTGCACCGGGCTCAAAAAGAAAAGGCTACAGCTGGCCCTATGCGGCTTTAGGTACTGTTCAAATCAACAAGCAGCAATACGCCAAGAGTGTCGTTTCGTTCCAGGCGGCTCTGAGGATCTCTCCAGGTGACTACCATTCCTGGGTTGGCTTAGGAGAAAGTTACCATAATTCTGGACGGTACATAGCCGCTACAAAAGCATTCGAGCATGCACAGGAGCTGGAGGATATGCTGTCAAAATCAGACAAAGATCAGATATGGTTTGCACGCTACATGCTAGCAAATGTCAAGCGAGAACTTGGTGACTACGATGACGCGATTACAAGATATGAAGAGGTCCTGCTACTCCGCCCGAACGAACTTGGTGTCACGATTGCTTTACTACAAACCCTCACAGAAAACTCGTGGAAGAGCCTCGAATGGGGCCTTTTTAACGACTGTGCCGAGCTTGCGCGAAGGGCGATCATGGTAGCAAAATCGCTCGCTATTGAGAGAGTTGATATCTTTAACCTCTGGAAGGGTGTTGGAGACGCCTGTACAATATTTTCCTATATCAAATCCAAAGCGGGAAAGCTCCCCTTAAGTGAAGTGCAAGCGCTACTCACCACTCAGCTCGAGTCAGCCTCCCTTGACAGCTTAGTGGACATCGACGGAATCGGTCAAGATTCTCTCACGGCCCTAAACGACGAAGCTGATACCACCACCCTGCCAAACCAGGCAGTTCACGCCTCCATCTTAGCTTACAAACGTGCTATACAAGTATCATTACAAGACACGCATGCCCAGGCAGTCTCGTGGTATAATCTAGGATGGGCAGAATATCGGGCATACAAGAGCATACGCCTAACCTCAAGCAGTGGGGGTAAAAAGCAGCCTCGCAAATTCTTAAAGGCAGCCATGCGTTGTTTCAAACGAGCCATCGAATTAGAAGCCGGCAACTCTGAGTTCTGGAATGCTCTTGGGGTGGTGACCACGGGGTTGAATCCCAAGGTTGCACAGCATGCCTTCGTTAGGAGCCTCCATTTGAACGAAAGGAGCGCACAAGTCTGGGCCAACCTAGGCACTCTATATCTAATCCACAACGACGTCCAATTGTCTAACGAAGCATTTACACATGCGCAGTCAACCGATCCAGAATACTCTCAGGCATGGATTGGCCAAGGTTTTCTGGCCCTTTTGTTTGGGGATTCGCGGGAAGCAAGAGGACTCTTCGAGCACGCCTTCGATATTTCCCGGGCCGCATCGAGGTTGCCCAGACAGCAATATACCCTAAGCTTGTTCGACCATCTCATCACAGACTCGTCTACATCAAATGAGGTCTCGCAGCTCATCCAACCGTTTTTCGCGCTACATCAACTTATTAGCCAGGATCCCTCCGACCTTCCTTTTGTGCACCTTTCATCTCTCATGGCAGAACGAATTGGAGAATTTTCAGATGCCGAATCGAATTTGCGAAACCTCTGCTCTGCTGTCGAAGCAGAGTACGAGGTGTCCGAATCAGCGTCGTCCCTATCTAGATTTGCGCAAGCAACCGCTGACATCGCTCGAGTTCTCCTTGCACGCCAGGAGTTTGAAGAAGCGGCAGAAAAGGCAGAGATGGCACTCATGCTGTCGGGAGAAGACGATGCTGAGAAATTCGACCCCGAAACGAGCCGGAGCTTGCGGTTGTCTGCGCATCTGACTGCCGGCCTGGCGCATTATTATCTAAGATCGATGGATAGTGCAATTGACATGTTCCGCGACGCTCTCCAGGAAGCAGAAAACGCACCGGAAGTAGTCTGTCTTCTAGCACAAGTGCTGTGGGCCAAGGGAGGCGAAGAGGAAAAGGCTGTTGCTCGGCAGCAGCTATTTGAATGCGTCGAAAGCTACCCTGATCACATCGGAGCGGTCACACTCCTAGGGGCCATTGCGCTCCTTGATGATGACAATGATGCGATCGAGGCTGTGGAGGCTGATCTCCAGAACATGATCACGAGAGACGACATTGAGATACACGAGCGGACCAAGCTTGTCAAGCTTTTGACGGCGATATCTACACTAGGCATTACCGATAATTTGGGCGTAACAGAGGAAACAAGACGCGGTTGGGAGGCCGCCGCTACTGTGATGAGGTCACCTTACGACCCCCAGGGTTGGATTGAACTGTCGTCGGCCACGCAGGAGCCATACCCCGCGGAGATGGGTGTCAAGAGAGCCCTGCGAAGCGTCCCCCCTCGGAGCAATCTAGAAGCTATCGACCTCGCCGCCGCATTTGCCGAAACTGGCAAGGCAAGCGATGCGCTCAGAGCGATTATGGTGGCCCCATGGATGAAATGTGGCTGGCATACGCTAAAAGACGTGGTGTCCTCCACAACATAACCCCTTTTCCCCTTTGAATCGGCATACTAACAGCTTAGATATAGAAATCTAGACGAGAAAATCCAAATATTCACTGTTAGAGACGAAGTGCACGAAAACATGGCACTGGATGCAGGCGTACCTCCCCAAGTAGACCGAAAATCATTGCAGTTGTCAAGGGCCCGCAGTTCGAAAGTGCCAGGTTCCATGGCGGACTAGGAGCTTTGCGTATTAGTGATTTTTTCCTGTAACCTCTCCTTTCTCCCCGTCTTCCATGCCTGGTCCATAGCATCGATCTTGCCCCCAAGAAGGGTCACACTCTCGGGCCCCAGCAAGATCATCCCCCGAGCCACAGTCGCATTCCGTAGAAGTAGCTTCGCCCCAATAGGAAGCTTGTTTATAGATATCCACTTGACACTCTGCATCTCGATAGCCACAGCCCTCGTCCCCACCGCATCCTGAAGCAGTAACCGGTGGGGTCCACCACCACCGCTGTCCATCGCACTTGTATTGCCAGCTGGTCCATTGCTACTCGCTTCCTGATTTTCTTCGCCCACATTCACAGTCCGCACGATTTCTCGACCCCTGATCTCTTCTCCGCGCTCGACCCGCTCGATCGCTTCGATCTGGCTCCATGAGCTGGACCCGATGTCCTCAATATCGAGGACCTGAACGGGAATTGGGCCTTGGAGACGGCGTTCTTGGACAGTCGGGTCGAATATGTCCACAGGGAGGATGCTAGAGTCGTTGTTTTTGGCTAGGGAGTCCCGGAGGTCTGAGTTTAGGATTCGGAACAGGGCGCTTTGTGTGAGGGCGGAAAGAGGGACATTGCGCTGGTGGATTGCGGAGGATACAAAGGTGTTTAACCAGGTTGTGGAGACGTGGAGGGATTTGCTACTCAGGAGCTGAGCTGCGATTTGGTTCTGAAGGTTCGCCATGTAAATCCCGTTCGCTCAGATTTAATTATTTCGGAGGAATTGAGGTGGTGGTATGCTTTTGGATTGGGTTTGCAGGAAAGCTTGGAGATGTTAAATTTAGTTCAGTCAGTGCGGAGACCGACCTTCTCTCCATCTTCCATCCACCTGTCACTTTCTGGACCATTAGCTCATTTCCCTCTTTCCTTCTATCCCACCCATTTATTTCTTTTTCCCTCCTTAGTACTCGATTCACCGCTCAAAATGTCCACCCTCTCCTCCCCCCGTCCCTCAATTGCCTCATCCCGAGCCTATTCCCCAACTCCCGCCTCCTCACGCCGCCCATCGCTTGACACACTAAATACCAACCTCGCCGGCGGTCTCAGCGCCTCGTCCACCCCATCCACCGCACGAGCGGTCTCCCCATCTCTCCATCCCCCAAAGCGCAACCGGGCTGCTCTCCGCGACTACTACAATCTCAAACCATCTGCAGCCGATCCTTCCAGCAATGGCCGCTCCCGCAGCGTCCCCCGACACACCGATGCCGGGGATATCTCAAATCCATCCACCGTCGTCGCCGGAACGGAGCTGGACGGGCCTGACTTCGACCCTCAGCGCTACGTCAACCAACTCCTAGCTACGTCGTCTCTCTCGATGATCCTGAAAGCGGAGAATACGCTTGTTGGCGACATCCGAACGCTCGACGGGGAGCGCAAGGCGCTAGTGTACGATAACTACTCGAAGTTGATCCGGGCGGTTGAAACAATTGGGAAGATGCGTAAGAGCATGGATGAGCGTGGGGCTCCGTTGACTATGACCAAGACTCTAGGTCCGGCGATCGCGTTCGTGGCAGATACAGCGGGGAGCTTAATTCAGGAGGGGGAGGAGCTTCGCCAACAGATACGAGAGGCAAAAGTGGGAGATGAGAGTGAAAGCAAGAAGGCGGAAAGGGATACGGTGAAATGGGTTCTAGGAGCGTCTAAACGGTTGGAGGAGCTTGTCTCCGATGGCAAAAGGGAAGAAGCTGAAAGGGACTGGGAAGAAGTGCGGACGTTGCTCGAGAAGTGGGAGGGGGTTCAAGGCGTAGCTGAGGTGAGAGAGGCCTGTGAAAGAGCCATGAAGATAGAGAGTGAAGCCTCCTGAAGACCCGAGTCGGGGATACCAAACACAGAATATGAACCCGCCGTGGATGTCTGCATCGGAGTTCTCGAAGACCGACCATCCTGAAGAGCAAGGACCCAACCAGTCCCCGACTGTGTCTCTATATAGACGGGACACCTCCAAGCTATAGACATCCCGAGATGCACAATCTCAGCATGCCTGGGAACAGTTTACAGCCATGCTAAGGAGCACGACCGTGGTGCCTTGGTACAGCGTACAAAGATTAGCTACAGCCTGTAAAGGCCGATCTAGATACAGAGCAATAGCCATAAAATCTTTATTATCATAATCAATCATAGATGCCCAATCTCAGACCAACACACCCCCAGCTCTTCACACCTTCCCAGCCAATACATCCCCACTCGAGAACAAACTCGCTTTCAACCCATACGGATTATTCGCCAGAATCTCCAAATGTGTCAACGCATCACACTTGTAATAAATCGGCCTTTCCGCCCTCCTCACCAAATCCAACTCCATCATCCTTCTCAAAACCCTCTTAACATCCTCTCTATCCTCATAATCCCTCGTATACACCGCAATCAACCTTGCCCTTCCACCCTGGCCCTCCCCCTCCCCATCCTCCTTCGCCGCAACCTTTGCCGCAACCCCCAACTCCCCACGCACCGTCGCCTCCGCAACAATCCCCCAATACCGATCTACCCGATCCGGCGTAATAAACATCATCCATTTCCCCGTCACAACCCCATGCTGGCGCGCAAGAGAGAAAACCTCCCGCTCCAACGCCTGCCGCACCGGAGTCAGTTTCCGCCCTAGAGCCACCGCAGACCGAGACCCAGTGCCCGATCTGTCATGTTGTAGGGTTACACGGGCCTTTTGGTTCTCGAAGGCGTGCAGCGCGCGGGTACCCTGTGCGACGAAGCTGGGGAAACTCTCTGCCGCTTCTCTGTCTGTGCGGTACGGGTTGGAGACGAAGATCCAGGGGCCGATGGTGGCTGTTCTGGTGCAGGATGGGGGAAGCCGGATGAGGAAGTTTGAGATGAGCTCGTGGTCGCCTCGTCGGTTGAGGGGGAGGTATGTGCTTGGGGGGTCGATTTCCATTGGGGTCGGGTCCATTGTTTGGTCGGTACTCTTTGCTTTATATTGGGTGGTGCTGAGGAGGCGAGGGTGGATATGAGTCCAGTAGTGTTTGGGATTGTAGGTGGATGCTAGCTCCTCCCACTTGGCTTTTTCTTGTTCGTCGCCTATTTTTGCAGGTTGGTTCGTATATCATAATGGCTGAATGGCTGAATGACAGCTAGTGGATTGTGGGTTGTTCTGCGTACCGTAAAAACTGGAGTCGTCGGAGAAGATCTCCTCAGGATGGAACTGAGGGGAGAGCATTGTTATCCAGTTAGAGTATAAAACTTGGTATTTTCCATCACCTGATGGGGCGTGGATGGTCTATGTATTTAGGACCAAGGTCACTGGTGTTTGTTCAGAGTGGAGACCAAAGCCACATTCATGGTTGTACTTTTCTTTGTTGAATATCAACAGCCAATGCCACTAAACGATTATAATATATTTAAGAGGGTTACCTGAAAGTATCCACTACGATAGTGTTCTAATTAATAGAACAATAAAAGTGAGCTCCACAGAAACCCCCCCAAAAATATGGAGCTTGAACGGCGTTAGGTTCATTTAGGGTGTGGTCCCACAGTGTGAATATTGATGATTTTTCTTGGGAAGACAATCAAATTAGTCCTAGATGGTCAGATTATATCCAGCTCAATGTTTCCTCATCCATGATTAAACCTCCAATTTTCTAGATGGAAATAAGAGAGCGACCTCGAAAGCAGGTGCTTATTCAAAGCTATTATGAGAAATGGAAACAATAATAACCAAAAACACCATCAGCCATAAAGCAGTCATCGTGATTATAGAGTTGCAATCAAGAGAATTCTAGCAGTCTCAGTGAGGTATAGCTCACCCACCCGTGTCTTCTCCTGCCTCTCCTTCAAGTGTGTGTCCCTCTCCATACAGATATGGATTGGTTCACGGAGGGAGTCAAGATTAAGAGGTGGGGAGGTGGGGAGGTGGGGAGGCGGCAGCGTTTAACGTCATGGATTTGATTTGATTTTTGGGTGTCGACCGGGATAGTTTATCATTTCGGTCCAATTTGCTTGTCTAACAGCGGTTTGGCCCAGTAGTAAATTTGCCCCTCTTTTAGGAAGTCCACAGGCTTTTTAGGGGCTACACATTTTACAGTGCACAATGTATACAATAGCTGAGCCCTGGGGAAATACTCCAGGCTCCCTTCCTAAATGATCTGCAGAGCCTTCCCACGACTATTTATCCAGACCTGGCTAGATTTAACGCCACCATGAAGACAGCCAAGGTTATACGTATGTCGTTTCATTGAGACAGGGGCTGATGAGTCTTCAGTCCCCAAATCTCCCCACCATCTACCTCAATGAGTCAAGAACGAAGACATATTACGAATAAATCCCGCAATCATTCGATTTCTTTTCTTTGTCTTGCGATGGAAATTGATTTCTCATCCGGTCCTGACTCATGCTAGTTATATATTACAAATCAAACCCCAGTCAAAGCGACGATCCGGGAGCGTCGGGACCAATGTGAGGACAGAATCCATCTTATCATGAAACCAGTATCAAAGCTCGGTCCAAATACATATCCACTGCGATCCAACATGATATCCATAATGTGGATAGACCCAGGCCATTTGATCATTCTGGGGGAATCTACCCCGCACTATGCTTCTAGCTACCATTTATAATCAACTTCCCCCACCACTTCATCTCGGACAAGCATCTCATACCTAGAATACAACACCTCAACACCATGGCTGCCTCTTTCACGAAACTACCTTCCACCGCGAAGATCACCCCCTCTCCTTTCAGCGTCGCAGTCCCGGATAATGAGCTCTCTGAATTCAAGACACTGCTCAAGCTCTCCAAGATTGGTCCTCAGACATATGAAAACTCACAGGAGAATCGCCGGTTTGGTGTTACTTTCGAATGGATGACGAAGATGAAAGAGAAGTGGATCAATGACTTCGACTGGTATTGCTACCATTGAGCCTCTCCTAAATTCACAGTATAGTATGTTGACTGAAATAGGAGAACGTGTGAAGCCCATGCCAACAGCTTCCCCCAATATACAACGGAGCTAGAGGGCCTCACGATTCATTTTGCAGCTCTATTTTCGGAGAAGCCAGACGCAGTTCCCATCGTGCTCCTCCACGGATGGCCTGGTAAGGCTCTCCTCTCCACTTGATAAGTAACAGGGCAGTTCTCATCACAAACTCCGAACCAGGTAGCTATTTTGAGTTCCTCCCGATGCTCCAATTGTTCCGGGAAGAGTTTACCCCCAGCACTTTACCGTATCATCTAATCGTTCCCTCCCTTCCGGGGTACACCTTCTCCTCTGGACCTTCACTTGACCATAACTTTACCACTAACGATGCCACTCGTATCATCGACCAGTTGATGAAAAATCTCGGGTTTGAAAGCGGCTACGTCGCACAGGGCGGAGACATTGGCAGCAGAATATCAAGGCTTCTAGGTGTATCATACGATAGCTGTAAAGGTACGCGAGATCTATCCGTTTTTATGTCTCAATCAACAATGCTAATCTTCCTTAGCGGTCCACTGTGGGTGTTCTTCCCCGGCCCTGCTATATTTAAGAGTATTGAACCCAAAACAGTGAACTTTTGCCCAATTCCCTTGCGCCCGGAGGGCATGACCGATGACGGTCTATCCGATTTTGAAAAACGGGGCCTAGCTCGTTGGGATGCCTTCCTCACCACGGGTAGGTCGTACGCAGACCAGCATGGCACCAGACCGGCTACTATTGGACATGCTTTATCGGCAAGTCCACTTGCGCTACTGGCATGGTACGTTCACAAATACATTTTTGCATACTCAAGATTTCACCGACGTAGCTAAACTATTGCTAGGGTCGGAGAAAAATATCTCGAGTGGGTAGATACACCACTTTCCGAGGAGACAATTCTTGAACTAGTCACCCTGTATTGGTTTACAGAGGCATTTCCGCGGGCGATATACCCGTATCGCGAGGTGGGTTCCCTGCTTAGTTATCAGATTCTTGATGAAACTAAACTACCCAAAGAGCAACCCCATCCCAAAAAACTCCGCAACTACCATGGCCACGGAGCTCTATATCCATAAGCCGTTCGGATTCTCGTACTTCCCGATGGAGTTGATGCCGGTCCCCAAGTCCTGGGTTGTGACCACCGGTAATGTGGTATTCTGGAGGGACCACAAGGA
Organism: Aspergillus diversus; assembly: GCA_027569885.1. Classification (NCBI taxonomy): domain Eukaryota; kingdom Fungi; phylum Ascomycota; class Eurotiomycetes; order Eurotiales; family Aspergillaceae; genus Aspergillus; species Aspergillus diversus. The sequence goes on from JAPDKZ010000062.1 coordinate 156,795, forward strand.
GGTAAGATCGTCCTGGGATTGGGATTTCAAAGGAGTATACTCATCGCTAGTAGGGTGGACATTTCGCAGCACTGGAGCGGCCCAGGGATTTGAAGGCGGATTTGACACAGTTTGTAGAGCAGGTCTGGCCTGGGATTGCAGCTTAGGTTGCCTCATAAAAATAGGTGTTTACAAAATAGTACACAAGCTCCTAGGCATGGTGAGCATCGACAGCAGTGGGCCGGTTCCCCGCCAAGACCGTCTCTCCCCACTCCGCAAGTATCATTCGATATATATTTTTCAGCAGCTGCTAAAACCAATTCAATGAATCACATCTATGAAACGATTTTCCATAATAGACAGTAACAAATCCTAAATTTGCCTCAACCATGGCATCCCCCAAGCACCCATCCTCTCTCACAACCATCTTCCTCGACCAACCCCCCAGTTGTCTCCAATTCTGCCCCGCAACCCCTCAAAACTTCATCATCGGCACATACCTCCTCTCCGAATCGCCGTCTTCCACCGACAGTAGCACAGTCACGCAAAAGAAGACTGGCAGTCTCCAACTCTGGCAACTCGACCCAGCCACCACAGAATTGTTCCTTCCCACCTCTAGCCTCCGCCGCCCCTCCAAAGCAACATACTAACATCCTCCAGAACCCAAATCCACCACCTCCCCACTCCCCACGCCGTCTTCGACCTCCACTTCCACCCAACCAACCCAACCCTCTTCGCAACCGCCACCAGCGCCGGCGAGATCGCCCTCTTCACTGTCTCCCCTACCCAAATCACTCCTCTCTGGACCAAACCCGTCCACGAAGAATCCCCTTCTATCCCCGCCCTCTATTTCGCCTGGATACCGGCTGATTGGCTCCCACATCAGTATAACTCTCGGGATGGATTCGCCGTAACATTCGCAGACGGCCGAACTACGATCTTTGCATCTTCAACCGATTCTCTAGCCCAAGCATGCGGAGATAAGATTAGAGAAATAGACTCGTTCGAGGCTCGGCAGAGGATCGAGGTGTGGTTTGTTGCGCTTATGGGATTACCGCTTTCCGGGCAGGATGTCACGCCGTATATGTTTACGGGGGATGATTTTGGGTCATTGCGGGTGAGGAGGTTTGACCACCACAGCCACACGGAGAAGGAGGAAGGGGAGGAGACACTGGAGGTTGTGCTGGATGTGGATGATCGGGGGCGTCACCATACGGCTGGTGTAACGGCTATCTTACCGTTACCGGTATCGGATGAAGAAGGGCCATGGCTCCTGACGGGGAGTTATGATGAGGTGCTCCGGGTGTATCATGCTAGCGGGAGGGGGAGGGTGGTTGCGGAGATGGGGTTGGGTGGTGGGGTTTGGAGATTACGGGTCGTGGATACGCTGCGGACGGGAGAGAGGTGGACTTTCTTGGTGCTTGCGAGCTGTATGCATGCGGGGACGAGGGTGGTGGAGGTGAATTTGGATCAGGGGGAGGCGCGGGGGGCTGAGATTAGGGTTTTAGCGGAGTTTACGGAGCATGAAAGTATGAATTATGCGTCGGATGTGTGGAAGCCTGAGGGGTGGAGTGAGGGGACAAGGGAAGGGGCGCTGTGTGTCTCTAGTAGTTTTTATGATCGGAGGGTTTGTGTATGGGGAATGAATCTATAGGCTACTGGATATGCCATAGCTATATAGATTTATTTCGCCCAGATAAGAGGGATGGAAAGACAGCGCTTGGTGAATGATTATAACTCATAGATGCAAAAGGTGATGAACAAAACGTATGTCTAGATCAAACAATAGTTTCCAATTCCCGGGCGTAGCCGATGGCGTTCTCGATGATAGTGCCGCTAGCCACGAGAATGTCCTTCTCTGACCGCGCGGAGGCCTCAGGCTCCACAGGGAAGTATATCCGTCCATCGCGAAGGACCCATCCGCGCTGCTGGGCGAACTCTATGACCGCACCTTCGGAATCAAGGAAGAGAAGATTCTTGGCGTTGGATATGGGGAGCGACGGGTAAGCCTTTTCAGAACAGTCTGCAATCTCGTTGCGAATGGTTCCAATAAGGACCTAGGACACACAAAAACAAAAAAGCTCAGCATTAGCCCTGTGATACAACGCAGAGAATTTGCGAAAATCTTACATTCGAAAACAAAGCAAAGTCATCGGAAGGGACCCTCTCCGAGTTTGTCTCCCTCCACACCTTGTCGTAGCTTCCCTCCATAAGATTCCTCTCTAACTCGACGGGGTACTTGATGTATGGATCATCCTCGACCGTCTTCCCATTTATGCTAGCTTCCTCGACGAGACCTTCCAGCACAGTATGGAAGCTGGTACTATTGCCCATACTAAGTAGAAGCAGGAGGTAGAGGCCTGTGATCTTGCTGCGCTGGCTGTTCTTGGTGTTGATCTTTTTCGCAGTGGCGCTGTCCTTTTCTAGATCGTAGAAGGGCTGTAGCTGCTGGTAGTACCTTGTGAAAGAGGGTGCATCGGTCTGTCGGATTGCAGCCAAGGCTCCAAGCTCTAAGACCTCGCGGGCGGCTGCAATCAGCTCGGGGGATGTGGATGGAGAGGGGATCAAGGCATTCTGTAGAAGGAGAGTTCGTTTGGCGCGGCTAAGGAGGTCATTTGCCGCATCGAACTGTTTTCGGTTCAGAGCGTTGTGGAGGTCAGAGACCAGTGACTTGAGATCGCTGGCCATGACGGAGGTGTTAGATGGAATGAGGGTATAGGGAGTGGCGCTGGTTGGAGTTATGATGATCCTCCACTATTAAAAAGTTATGGAGCTATATTCGAGTGAAAATGAATATGCTGAGGGGATGGTGGAGGGTGAGGGCGGTCGTTGTGTTGATGGTGATGGTGAAGTTGGCCGAAGGAGCTTCCAACAGCTTCTCCGGCTGGAGCCTTGGCGCCTGCCAGTCACGTGTCACCGCTATTTTGGATGAGTCCCCCTCCTCCTCTTCCCCTTTGAACCAGAACAATAATATTCACAAAAAATGAAATAAAACAGCAGACACGGAGTACTACTACCTATTAGCACCAGCCAGCCAAAACAATTTTTACGAGCAGCATGAGTGCTTCCAGCGTCACTGCTGCGCTCTACGCTCGTGATGTGTTAGTTTCCTGTCTGACCAAAATGCGAAGCCACGCGAAGGGTTACCCCATTGGCTCATGCGTATTGAGGATATGAAGATGTTGGAACTCAGCATACTCTCCTGATGATGCCAAAAAAAGTAGACATTTCATCGCTAGCATCCTTGTTGGTAGCTGCTGGATTGTGATGCTATTTTTACAGCCAAGGTCATTCCTCTATGGACTGCCAAGGCAAACAGGAGATTCCGTAATACTTAGTGAGCATATGCCAGCTGCTGCAACAAAAACAAGTTAAATTAGTGCCTGAGTTAACATAATTCTTATATACTTTTATTTGGCTGATGCTATACGGCGATTGGTGGCTTCGTAACTCAGCCCCCATCCAAGACTTCTACCCCATCTTGGAAGCACCCTAAAGCGACAACCCAGCCTTACACCCACCGTCCACACAATGGTTCAAGGTGTTGATGATATTATGGTCAGGCAATAATATGTTGACATCGGAGAATTGCAAATGAGACTCCTGAGCTTGAATCCTGAACCGATGGCCGATCTCCCCCAACAAAAACTACCAGTAGTTTACATCAGAGAAAAACCAGTTTATTCACCTCCCATCCATCTGCTTCTTTTTCAATCTACCATCCCTTTCATGAACTCCTCTACTTGATAATTGATCAAAATATCAATCCTGCAGAAAAATAGTGTAGGGTTTATTCTGGGAACTCTGTGCATCAAGTGTGCTGCTCAGCCCCTGATGAGGCGTCCAGATCTCTTTTTCCTCCACACACCAGCCAACCGCAACGCGTTTCGACAGCCTCAGACCAACCCATCTGGGACTAAAACTGCCTGTGCTAGTCATAGCACAAGCTAAGCCCTCAACCATGTGCGTTGTTCAGCGCCCCAGACTTAATCAAGTCCAACAAGTTCAACTTTCAGACTAGTTAGATGACAAACACTTCAAGGCTGCCAAATCATTAAACTTCACCTTTGAGACAGGATGGCAAATCAAAAAAGAACTTTGCTCTATTTCTGCCATGATCCTGAACCTTAACACAGCCCATTTGCTGGGGGCTGAGTGACTCTCTGCCGAGATGCACCTACCCCCGAATATCTTCAAGATGAACAAACCCAGGAAAAGGGTATAAATACCTGGTCCCAGACCGTGGTCTTTTAGAGGTCATTAGAACAAACCAAACCTGAATCACAAGAACTCCCCTTCCAACAAAACTACTCAAACCTTTCTCTCTTACCTTCTTAACAACGTCCACAAATATCCCCTACAATGCATTTCTCTAAGATCGCTTCTATCGCCCTCTTTGCTGCCCTCGCAACCGCAGCCCCAGTTCAACCCGAGAAGCGCTCCTCCCAGGATGATTGCTTTGGGGGCGTTGGTGCCCTACAAAACGCCGCTAATGCTTACTCTTCAGCTGGCTGGACCGGTGCAGCCGCTGTACGTACCCTTCCTCTCTACTTCTTTTCCTCCTAACTATCGGGAGGGGGGAGTTGCTAATAACACGGCCCCACTAGGATACTCTTGGATCGCTTCTCTCGGAGCTTGGTGACGCAATCAACAGGGCTAATAATGCCTGTTCGTCATTGGCGACTCTGGAGAACGAGGTCAATGCGTCTTATTCGTATGTTCTCCTTGCTTTTTCTTTCTTTGTTGGTGAGGCGAGTGACGGCTAACATGTATGATTAGAGGCTCTGAGCAGGATAACTCCGGTATTTGGGTTTAAATAGAGGATGTAGGCTTGGTGGGGAAGTGGTATCAGAAGGTTTACCTGCTTCTTTCTTTTCTTTTAGGGACTATGGTATATGATAAATAGTTTTCTTTTTGGGTTGGTTTAGCTTGGGTCATGTATCATTACGGCTTGCATATCTGGATAAAATGCATTTGTAAAAGCGCCCCATGCTAGTTATCTAAGCTCTGCTTCATGGACGTTAAGAAAATACGTGTGATATCCCGTGAGTAATAGAAATTGGCCTTTATTCGCCATGTATAATGGAGGCTCATAGACTCCTCGCAACCTTCACAAGCGTATTGTAGAATGGGGTCCCTAGCCCCGTGACCGGATCCCAGCCCTGTGTTGCATTCCAACTTGCGTAGGGAACCGGTGATCCACCCTCGTCCGAACAACCCTCAGACCCTCCGTCGACGATATCGGTGAACCCCGTCTGGTTCAGAGAGTAGAGCCATGGGTTTAAAAATCCCATTCTGGGCTTACCGTCTTCTAAACGTGCGGCATTGATTCGGGAGATAACGGCTGAAAAGACGGGCGCCGCAGCACTAGACATTACCTTGTTAGTATGTCTGGGCCATAAAAGAAATATGAAGAAAAGTGTGAGCGGTTAGAGTGTAGAAGGGAGAGCAAACCTGGTCCCTCCGATGCTGGCAAAACTGCCGTGGTCAACAATGACAAAGTTACTTGCTTGAGCTGCGACGTCAGGAATTCCTCGTCCGTTTCGATTATATAGTCCGTCCCACCTGTCCCCGAGGCCCTCAAGGTATTTATTTACGCTCCTATCCTGGTATGAAGGCCGTGGAAATCTCACTGAGAAGCCACCGCCAGAGAAACCTATTGCTTTCTCTGGTTTGAGACCAAAAGTGCCGCCCACGGAGGTGACGAAAGGACAGGACGCCGGGAAAATTGGCTGGAATCTTGTCGTGTTCGTACCATCGTTTGTTTGGCAGGTGCCACCAACACCGGAATCCCCGCTGCTGAATATCACGGAGACTCCACGCGCCCCAAGCTGCGCAAATAGGTTACAGGTCGCGTTTGAGTATGATTCAGGCACGCTTTGCTCATCTTCGCCGTATGAGGTTGAGAGAACGGCTGGAAGCTCCTCATCTGGTAGGTCCAGAAAATACCGAAGTTGCTCTAGATAGGGTTCATTCGTCGACACCTCGTCTCCCACAACTGGGCCACGGCCTGCGGTGGTGTAATATGTTGCAAGGGAGCTGTACGCCAGGGAAACTGCGTATTGGACGTCCAAGCTTGCCTCCGAACTGGTCTGGGTTGAGTTTTGTAGGTTGAGACCGCCGTTGATCGAGACCACGGTGAAATTGGTGTCCGTTCTATTCGGGGCATACCTCTTCATAAACGCTTCAAGATCGCCGTATCGTGCATACTGATCCAGGTACCCCGATATTCCAAGCCTGTTCCGAGCGTCGGGCTTTGCTTTGGTGTCGAAAATCCCATACAACTCGCGGAGGCAGTCGGGGGTTATCATGGAGTGGCAGCCTGCAGCAAGGTCTTCCGCCGTCGCTGCAACTGGTCTGAGACGTTGTAGGTTGACCTGCGCGCTTGGGTGCCCAAAACGAGTAGTAGGTTGTATCAATTGGATGTATGGGTAGATTTCCTGTGGCACGGAGTAACTCAAAGTCCGAACTACACGGGTTCCGGTTTTTATATTTGTAAATTGGTAAAACTTGGTTTTCATCATAGACTCGGCCTTCGAGACAGGGATTGTAAACGCGATCCAGTTGCCATGATGTTTTAAGGAATACGTGGGAACCTGCTCCGATTGTAGCCAAAAAAGAACTGCGTCTATGATACCATCAGAGGGGCGCACAAGATCCCCAACCTCAGCTCGTTTCATGTGTTGTCCATAGTGAGGGTGTCCGGGTGTTGAAATATCGATGACCTTCTGTTCAAATTCGGCTGCGTTTTCCTGGTGTACGGAAATGTGGAAATTGACCATGGTGGACGGAAGTGGGGTCTGGTCTTGAATCCAACCATCGGGAACATGTGTCAGTTTCTCGACAGTCACATAACTGGCCTCTTCTGCAACGATTGGGGAAGACCAGAAGGCAAGGATGGCCAAAGTCCCTAGAAAGAGAGTTAAGAATGCCATCGAGAAATGTACTCCAGACCCAACCTGACGAAACGGGCAGAATAAATGAAGACCTGGGATGAAACGAAGGAGAGTCGGGGTTCCCAGGTGACAAAATATAGTACCAATAATAACTCCCTTGGCCTCTAGAAATCAAGGACAACAAAACGGGCGGATAACCGTCGGGAGTCAAAATGGCCACTCAACCAAAGTTCTAGTAGGTTCAAGTTGACTGATCAATAAACTATTAGCATCCCCTTCGAGACTTGTCCCGGTCACTTAAACAGGCTTCCCCAACAGTCTGTTTAGATACTTTTCCAGGACGCGTCAAAGTCGAATTGTTTGCCCGCACACCTGATGGCCATGGCAGGAATGTTACACACCCCGAGAACGACATGTGGTAAGGATCTACCTAGCGCTGCCATTCGCACCCGCGAGGTGGCGTTGAAGAGATCCATCATGCGACCGTTGGCTCGATCTTGCTCAGTTTAATTTCGATCAGGTTCACAGGAAGAGTATCTCAGTGTTCTCAGCGGAACTGAATGTTGGCCAGAAACGTCCTAGGCTCCAGGAGTATACGAGGAAATCGGGAGAAAAAGCTGGATCTAGGTATAGTGGCTCTTAGATGATGTCAATGGCGTCAACGAGGACACCATATTCCTCTCTCGAAATGCCGCTCTTTGTTTCCTTCTCAGTGAGGCACCTTCATCTTCAATAACTCTCCCGAGTTTATTGAGACATGAATGAAGTAAGGGGGATGTGGTATATTTGGCCAATCAGAGGTTATGGCAACTGGCTCATTTTGGTCTCTCCACATGACCGATAACGCTAACCTGTTCTGAAGAGAAACCGGATTACTAAGCTGATAAAGTAACGTAATTCCCGGTCGATCCGCCCACCCCGGTCGATCCGCCCACCTCCAAAAATCAATTACACCTGTCAAACTTGAAGCTATTCCAACAACCCAATTCTTAATATTTTTAAAAAAATCTAAGTCGCGCGACGATTAGGACATCTAGTTCTAATATGACCCCGAATATTACACTCAGAACAGGTTGGTGGAGCCCGTTTTAATGGAGCTAAAGTTATCGGAGTAGTTTCAATTGCCTTACCACCTCCACCATCTATATTATTTAATTGCTCAATTCTCAACGCAATCAAGTCCCTTGCCTCTTATACTTGGAGGCCTTGTACAGGGGCCATTTGATGCTTAGATTGACCCTTTTTCAGTTGCTGAACTTGACTTTCCGCGCGGAGATCATTCAATTCCTTTAGGGTGAAGGCAGTGTTGTAAATTGCCAGCTCACAGCCCTTTATAAGCTTATCTATCACGCGTTTTGACAGAGTTAAAGGAATATAAGTGCCTCTATTAAGAAGCTTCTTGACTGACGATGCTTTTTTATGTAGTTATCTTGCTGTATAAGGCGTGGCAAGAGCAGAGGAGCTGGTTGAGGCACCTCCTTGGCTTGGAGGGGGGGTCAGTGTAGATATTATATAATTAAAGCGCTTGAGGACTTCCTGAGGATCATATAACTCTATTCCAGTTACTTGAAAGCCACTCTGAATATTCTTCTTTATAAAAACTTGCTGCCGCGCCTCTGGATAGGTTTGTAAGAAGTCATGCTTGTCAATATAATGGAACCCCAGGCGCATCTTGGCTTCAACCAGGCCTTCATAGGCCCACTTTAGTGGTCTAAAACAACCAACATCTAGCGGTTGAAGGAGGTGTGATGAATGAGCAGGCATATAGATACAGATAATCTTATTATCTCTGCAGACTTTGTTAAAATCTGGGGTCAAATGGCTACCATGGCCGTCTAAAACTAGTAATCAATGACTCCCAATTGTCCACTCAGTTATATAAGGAATAAAGTACTTTTCAAGCCACCGTAGAGTTATCTGATCAGTGGTCCAACTATTCATGCTTAATTTAATTCTCTAGTCTGCTGGGAGACTAAGTTCTTCAAACCATCCCTCAATATGGACCTTTCCTTTAAAAATAATGCAAGGCGGAATAACAAAACCTGTTGACCCGATGCACTTGATTGAAGTAACCCATTCCCGCTGGCCTGGTTAAATAAGGTGAGGTTTACCAAGCATCTCAGCCCTTGTGACAACCCGTATAGTTGTAATTTGTCCCATAGCAAAGCCAGTTTCATCAAAGTTGTAGATATCTTCAAGCTAGATGCCGCTCTCCTCTTGCAGAGCTTTAAGATTGTTAAACCATTCTTTCATAGCCTTGGGATCCTCGCAGAGAGCTCTCTAATAATTATACTTGCGTGCAAATCGACTTTTAATACTTTCATGGCGCTTAATAAAGCTTGTGACCCAGTTCTTTCCAAGCAGCTTAGAGGGGGTTGAAGAACCTTCTTGGAGAAGAAGGTAGGCCATTTGCTGCACATGAGAGACTTTTGGAGCAACTCCACGTGTATCTCTATCAATAATCCACTTCACTAAAGCCTCTTCCTGATTTTCAGATAGTCAAAATGAATGGTTGCGAAGTTCTGGTTAAAATTCATGTCCCTTAAGGCGATCCCGGAGGGTTGAGCATGGCACATTAAAAACCTCTGCCGCTCGGCGAGCACTTGAGATTTCGCGTTTTTTTAAAGCTTGTATCATGAGTTGGATCCTCCCCTCTTGCTCCACCAAGTTTTGACGAGATTGACGCGGTTTTGGTGGCATGGTTGTTGTTTGAATAGCTTCAATAATTTAACGCGTTGAAATTTTTGAGGTGGGCGGATCGACCGGGGTGGGCGGATCGACCGGGAATTACGTTACGGAGTAGTTACCTCTCTTAGTTACTTGATCCAGCAGGTAAGTCTCGACCCAGCCAGGCCGGGCTCTCCAGTCGCATGTTGAAGTGCCGCCCTGGCCACTACCCACTGATCCGAACGGGCCCTGAGCCCGGGTCCGAGCAACCTGCAGCACTTCAATAGTCAGGTAAGGTACCGAGGAGTCAAGTTCAACTTTATGAGTAAATAAGCTGAGGTACCAAACTACTCCTTCACTAATGGTATTTACCTTTTCGTCTCAAAAACTTGTGGGTACTTGGTCCCAGTCCCTGATACAGGCCACCGAGGAGGATCATCCCCAGCAGATCATTCCTTCGCCAGTCTCCGCTCAATTAGGAAAGTTACTCATTGGGGATCCTGGACGACCCGCTTGTATCACATCAAAATGCCAACCGGACCATTTCCAACCATAGGAAGGCAAACTGACCGGCAAGAACATGACAATAGTGGCATATGCGGCCTGACAACGACTGTTGGATGAAGATATCCTTAATGGAATATCCTCCGCAACTCACCCGCAATAAAAATATATAATGCCATTCGTCGCATGCTTTATGGCGTCGACAAATTCTTCAAGATTGACTCAACCGAGGTACCGTTCATCACTTACCGTCGGACAAGCCTGTGTTTGATGATCTGGATATCTGCAAGGGAATGTTTGGGCCATGCATCCTCGAATCTCTGGAGCAATGTGAAGGGAAGACCATAAAAGCCTCACTACTCCTCTCCGAACCCGAAAAGGGGTTTAAATGCACGATGAATTTTGTCAACTTTCTGGCGTGGAAGCTCGGGACTGCTAGTGGTATTGAAACCCCCGGAGTATCTATTCATATCTCGGATTTTTAGAAGATGGGAAGAAAAATAGTAAGAAGGATTTCATGTTTATTTAAGATTGAGAACCACAGGTGCACGATTCGTCAGCTCGGTACTGGGGTTGAACAATGCTGGGCAAAAAAAAAAACCCGGGGGATCTGCAGAACGTTCGTATTTGCGGCAGCCTGGTTAGCTGGTTTTCTTTCAGGCACTAAGCCTCCCCCAGGGCCCAGGAAAGCGGACCCTATCTTGAATATATGTTTCTCAGGGTATCTCTCTCGACATCCTCTCCTCTGTCCTTCTCCTACCACTCCTGTGTAAACTTTGTAAAGAGATCGTTGAAGATCTTCGGGGGTACTTCTGATGAACATGGAAAATTGCGCGAAGTAGCCCAAAAGAGGCAAAAACCGCGAGCATCCGTGGTATGGATTGTTACAATTGACTATTGTTTTATTTCCCATGATTTCCTGCCATCAAGCCAATGATGATCACCAGAGGAAGTCCCATGCAAGTTACTCATCCACTAAGGCTGATCGATTATTGTTTGGCAAGGGGATCAGCGTTGGCTGGAGCGGTGTACGGGGCTAGGAAAGAAGCAAAAATCCAATAGGGAAAAAAAAAAAAATGAAAATGAAAAACAGGGCAAAAAAAAAAAAAAAGCCATCACATCATAAGTCAAAGAAAGTCTTGGTCGTGGAATAATCGAATATTCCTCTTTCCTTGAATTTTCCCATCTGGGCCTTTGCCTGAACCAAATTTGGGCTCGATTGGCAGCTAGGAAGGGATAGTCTTCGAGTAGTTCCTCCTCCGCTGGTTCTCCTTGAATCAGAGCCCCCGCCTTTATACTCCGTGAAAGCAAATTTCCAACCAGAAGTACCCATAATCATGTTTGAATTTGACACTATTTCGTCTTCTGGCCCGTTATTTGTTCGTCTGACAAAGTCCAGAATGGTTGATTGCGCAAATCCGCCCATCCCGTGCCAATCGTGGGTGAGATGCGACATGGCATGTAAGACAAAACATGCAGACTCGCATCAGCTGGAAAATTATCCAACCATCCGCTCTTATTATGTACTGGGATTACTCCGATCCGCCCTCGTCACCTGTTGACAAAGCCAGGGCGCCAAGTTCTCCCTTCTTTTTTCACTTTCATCTTTGTTCCATCCAACCCCCATCCCTTCAACACAATTACTTTGTTCTCTAAGACCCTGTCGACAGTACCCAGCAATCTGCGAGGAAAAAGCGCGCAAACCCCGATAGCTCTTATGTCCCTAGGTCACCGTCTCCGCTTTCTCCATGTCACATCCACTCGTGGCAGCAGTGTGGGAACAGCTGGGGCGTCGTGATCTGTCCAACATCTTACATGAAATCATCGGCGAACATGCGGCCGATATCGCTGTATGCGGCGTTCGAGATAGAAGCGTTTCAAGTATCGAACCGCTAACCAGGCCGCTACTTTGGATCCACACTCTTTTCAACCTCCAGCGAAGCTATCTCCAGGGACTGGACAGCGTCCGAGACTGCCACCCCTACTTCCTGCCCTACCTGATATCATCCGACGCCATCTTCTCAGCCCTCATGTACCTCACAAAAGTCAAATCCGAACTCTTTCCCTGCTCTAAGTCAACAAGCGCGGAGCTCATTCGATACAGACAACTTATCGCACATACTTTTTTAGTGGGTATTCGATTACTCATACTGAGAGGGGAAGATATTACCCCAGAGAACAAGTTTAAGTTGGAGAGAGAAATGCGATCTGCATGGGAGCATCCTGACCTCTCTAGCTTGGAAAGCTTCTTGATTAGTGACCTCCTACCTAGAGCAATAGGTCATATTGGTTCCTCGGACCTGTTTGCAAACCAGGCATCGCTGCTGGCGTCTCGTAAAACTAGCCTTCCAGTTTACACTTCCGGAATAGTGAGTTCTTACAATACCGCCCCTACCACGATAACTGGCTCGTAACATCTTTCACTTACGCTTGGGACAGTATCCCTTCCCCGGAGCTCCAGATACCCTCGCAACTGACCTTTTGACAAATCTGATGGGAAATAAAGAGGATCAACTGACATCCTTTTTCCTGTTATACGACCTCCTATGGGCGGCTGAATCCGCCCTGATTCAGGGCCACATCGACCGCCGTCGAATATCTCAGGAGCAAGGGAATACTAGCGCTGCGGTGGTGAAAGTAGATGAGGCATTCAACCAGACCCAAGAAAATCGTGTGAAATTGTCTAGAACCGTGTTGGCGGCTTTTGATGATGAGTTTAACACACCATCCCTTCAAATCCTGGCAACTACAATTTTGAGCCACACAGCCGGGGAAAATCCTCCGTTACAAACTCGAAGAATCCGAGACAATTGGAATCAACTTTCGCCTATAAGAGACGTGCTCGACTCGTCCCTAGGTCTGCTCGTGAGATGGCTTATCAACCGCAGAGTGCAGATGTGGGACTGTAATGGCGAACTAGAAGCCTTTTCGCATGATTATCAGCAACATTTGACCCAGTGGCTTCAGAACTCTTCAATCCCAGGAGCGCACCAGGCTCAGAAGAGAAAGGGCAGTGGTGGAGCTGTATATGTCGTGAACTGCCCGGCAGTGCATCCGGTTCCGGGCATCTTGCTAGAGGAGCAGCTAAGGATTTTCGACAGAAAGGCGTACGAGGTACGTAAATATAATCCGCAACCTCAGACCAGGTTTAAACTCATTTTGGCTTTGACGACTAATTTGGCCAACAGCAATATCAAGAAAGGGCGCGGTTCCTAACGGTGGACATCTGTTGCCCGTTATGCCCAGGAAGGACCAGGATACAGCATGCTCGTATGATCGAACGTTTGGAACAACCGGCAGAATCCCAACATATCTCCGAATCGGACAGCAGTGGTCGTGCCTCTTGCCCCGAATCCCTTGATGCCACTTCCCGTTCGAGCTCCATCAGCAACTCCACATGCCATTCGTCGCGTGTTGACTCGGTCGATGCGTTGAGAAGTCCGGTGTCACCCATCGGCCAGGGATCTGGCTTCTTCAAATTGACGAGTAACAAATATTCATCGACTGCTTCATCCGAAATATTAAGCCCGTTGTCGCGCGCTAGGCCCGGCCAACTACATGAGAAACAATTGATCAGGTCGTTGTCTAGAGACCTAAAAAACGTGAAAATCTCTCTGACCGGAAGCACATCTCTTTTCCGAAGAAGTTCCGCAAAGGGGCATCAACTGCCTCGACAGCCTCGATTTGGTTTCTCCTCAACCGGGCAGTGCCTTCTATTCTGGGATGTGGGGAATAATTGGGTAATGAGATTTGATTTGAAGCTAGGCCCCGGGAAGAAACCCAGAGGCCACCGGTACGATATCACGGGTGTGCAGCACGCTGCAGCGGGATATAACCGGTGCGCTGTGGTCGCGTCGGCCGGAGAGGTACGTTTTTACTTGCACCAGAGTGTTCTGCACCACAACTGAGATGGGATGATAGCATTATGAGCTTCTTGTTTTCGAGGGAACAAGTGCCACACCCGAAGCCTACTTGACTATCGACACTCAACATCACTGCCTCCCCGTCACATGTATGGTGATGTCTCGCGATGACAGTTATGTTGCGTTTACCATTAAAGACCAAGTTCGAGTATATGAAATCAACGACGGAAATATTCGAGAAATTCAACTGGGAGACAAGTTTGAGAAGTATTCGGTTTTAAATGATCTTTCGTCTAAAGGAGCTCAGGTGACAACTTTTTTGGATCTCGACACGGCACAAGAAAGTGATAGAGGGGAAGTGGTAATTGAAAGGAAGCTTCAATTCTCAGTTGATAGTCGAAGTTTTATCGTCGCAACACATCTCGGGGACCAGTGTGCATATGTGGACGTGTGGGACTGCATTAAGCAACGGTGGACGACCGGACCAGATAGTTCGCGGTCGTTCAAACTGCCCCCTGTGCGTATACTCCATGGTCCAATTTCCCTGAGAGCTGACGGATACTAACTGAATAAAAGTGGACTGCCGACGACGGTGATCTCACATGCGTTTTCTATGATAGTTTTAGGAGAGTAGTGCTGCTAACCGCCTTCCTCGGGAAGGAATACCCAGTATCGTTTTCTATATTCGACGACAACATCACTAGCGATCCATTCAGCCCCAAGATTGTGCATGCGGCGCAGTCACCTTCGGGGTCGCGGTTTGTAATTGTGAATGGCATGAAGCAGATGTATTTGTGCGATTCCATCACTAGTGGGACACTCAACCCTCTCCGAATGAAGAAGGCCACATCCAAGATACCCTCTGTCTTCCGACCAGGTCAACTAGCGTTGGCTTTCCCCGAAGAGAATGAAGTGTTTGGATTCTGGGTAAAGGAAGGGAAGTTGATGCTCAGAATGATTAGTTTGAGTACGGGCAGCGAGTCAGTCAGCGACTATGACCTGCGAGCGGATTTTGACCGGTTGGTCTCCGAACGAGCACCAAATGCCGATTATCATCGGCAGCGCCAGCGACCATCATCGCTGTCGCAGCAGATATTTATGGAGATAGATGGGCTCCAACCCATGCCGAGACCCAACATACCGGAGCTACCAGCAGTGTAATAGATGCTGACGATCTGAGTCGATCTGTGTATATTTCAATTCCATAAGGATACCAATTGCAGCCAAGCTTGAAATTACCCTTCCTGAGTAGCATTGGCACTAGAAACGACGATTGTAGCCCTTCTGACAACAGAAAATCAAGTAAAACCGCACTACCTACTATTCGGGTACCTTGTCGGCACCGGGGCGTTTGCCCCGAACAGGCTAGAGCAGGATTCCAGGTCCACGGAGGGGAGAATCGCCGAGTGCCGAGCAAATGGGGAATGATTGACGACGTCACTCATTTGTTCGACCCTTCGATACCCCCCCGCAGAAAGAGAGAAAGAGAGAGGGCTCTCCCCGCAAGGAAGTAGAACGAGAATGCACGGTGTTTATTATTGGATTGTTGGTTGTGATACCCTGGCCGAAGCACTAGGTATTTTCCCCTTCCATCCTGGGTGATTTGCGATACCTTAATATTCCCTCTATCGGGCTCTTGGATTGGTGAATCCATCATCCCAAGTCACCTATCATCGGTAGCCCTCCACCGATGGCATGGCTGCTAATTTCTAAGGGGACTCGGATGAGCTAACGATGAATCATTTTAAGTTTGCTAAACCTTAGGAGGTCTCTCTTTTAAGCTTGGGATTTTGTTTAGGTGGAGATTGGACTGCGAGCGGCGTGACCTGAGTTTGGCAGTGAAGCGCTTCTTCGGTCGACGTCATCAATACCTTGTTTCACCGTCCAATTCCACATTCTCGGCAGCTTGTGTAGATATACCTACACACTAGCCCCCGAAAGTCCAGGTTCTCACCATCTTACACCTATTCACCATGTCGCAGTCCGATATTGAGCACGTGCGCCGGCCTTCCCAAGCAGAAAATCAAACGATCGACAAGTCCGAGATACCGTTGAAGGAGCGTTTCTTTCGCTATTTTCAACATGATATCACTGGTATGGTCTAGTCGACCTCTTGTGCTATGTGCTATGTACTCCCTGTCAGAGCAAATCTGACAATTGTGCTCTTTTCTGTAGCTTTGCAGGAACAAATGGATAGGCTTGCAGATACCTCGTTGGTTGGGGGGGAGAGGGCGGATGCAACCGACCATTGTTTAGCCGGAATCGCGCGATTATCCAACGAGGTCAAGGATGCAGCTAGCTACATTCCGACCTACGACCAGCGGATATATGCCGAAGTACGGGTTGATATCCCTAAGCTGCTTCAAAACATAATGATGTACTGATTTCCCGCCGTCCTTCAGGCCATCAAAGCCCTCCAGGACAAGCTAGCAGAAACTCGTGCCACCGTCGAACCGCGGCCAAAGTTTAGCTTCAAAGCTAAAAAGAGCCATCCTGCTATCTCTCTATCGGACGCTGCTAATTTAGCCGTCCAAGGTAACCGTGGTGTCCCAGGTTATCTGTCACCCGGGACGTCTTCAGTCGGGTCGTCTGCTGCGCAGACCCCTAACTACCCATCCACTCCCTTAAATGAACCCGACCAGCTATCCTTCCATCGGCCTGAGGTTGTTCCGACTTCTATACCCAAGATTGCGGTGGAAAGTATCGACGCGGAGATTATAGCCCCGCCGCCAAGGCCTGGATTCGCAGCGAGTTCTGTTTCGTCGGTGTCTGTGAATGATCATTGTGGAATGCACGTCTTGCTTCCGGCCTCGGGCTCCGCTGCTGTGGTACCGGCGTCTGTTACATCCCTTGACCGTTGTATTGTCGACATGTCCGTGCCTACGGTTGATGGAAAATCCTACGCTAGCTTGATGGTCAAAAATGTGAAGGATAGCCTTCTGATTTGTGGCCAGATCAATGGCCCTGCCCACATTACTGGAGTGGAAAATAGTATAATAGTGGTGGACTGCCGCCAGTTCCGTATGCATAATTGCACCAAAGTGGACGTTTATCTCAGCTCTTCCAGCAATCCCATCATCGAGGACTGCACGGACATTCGATTTGGTCGAATACCACGGGCATATGTAAGCCTTGAAATCTGTTTCTTATTTTTTTTGCCACCTTCGTTGGAAGGCACTCACACAATATATAGGCACTTAATCATGACCGTCCCGATAGTGAAGACCGCTGGAGTCAGGTAGAGGATTTCAAATGGATTAAACCGGAGCCAAGTCCCAACTGGAGCCTTATTAGCCAAGACGACGCGGTCGCGGAAGAAGTTTGGGCTGAGATTGTTCCTGGTGGACCGGGCTGGTCATTGGATGATATCTTACGGGCAATAAAAATTGTCAAGGACTGATCAAGTTGAGCTGTAGGGATGGGATTATGGAAAGCCCTTCCTATCAACTAACTCCATATACAGAGTTTGATTTATCGGTTAATTTGGGGGTTGTACTTGAAGAAAATTAAGGGAAAAAGGGGATTTATCCCGCTCTACTCTTACTCTCATTTTATTGTCTACCAAATTTGGCACACGGATATGGGATTGATATGGTCCTTTGGTGTTGGGTTATCTATATGTGCGACTTTTTTTCGTTTCTCGAGGTGGAATTTCCGAGATTTCATGAGGCATTGCATCTGCACTTTTTATTGCATTATGTGGGCTTGAAGTGTATTATTGGTATGGGATACGAATATAAATTCCGCGGAAGGAAAATTTGGTCAAGACGAAAGCTATTTGCTGTTCTGTGGGGATGCTTGGTCTATATGAGAAAGTAATTAAAACTCAACCCTAAATACCAGGACCTGACTATCGAGGTCGAAGCCGGATTCATCAGCGAAGGGCAGACGACCGAAGTTCATATAACCTGTTCATATCTGTTAGAGTGTTTTCGTTTTTTGCTTGGCAATAAAAGGACAAGTGGGCAAGTGGGGAGTAAAATAACGAACCATCCTGAGTAATGAAATCATTATCACTAAAAGTGAACAGGAAATACTCCTGCTTCTCCTTCTTCCCATGCTTCCATCCATGATGGTCACCACCATGGCCATGGGCAGAAGGATCAACGGGTAGCAGGACCAACGCCTCCCACTTTTCATTCAGCAGGCCCGCATCTTGGGCACCACCATTATGGAGACCAAACTTGGCTAGCTCGGAGTTGACATTAAAATCCAAGAAGGGGCAATATTCGGCGGGGGTAATATCGGCGTTCAGCTTTCCCTTGCTGGACGCAATGCTCCCACCGACACTATCATACTTCTTCCCTTTGAGGTCCGTGGTGCCCTTCGAGATCGAGAAGACATCGACCTGGCGGTACACGGAGCGGGTGTTCTCGTGAGAGCGCCCGAAGTCCGAGTCCCGGGAGAGGATGAGGAAGTCGCCCGTGGGCAGTTGGAGGATCTCGGATTGGGAGGCAACGAGGTAGGCCGAGTCGTCTGTCTCGTCTTCTTCTGTGTAGTCGCGGTACTTGGGGAGGACGACGGCATACTCGTGTTCGTAGCGGGGTTCACCGCGGGAGATGTCGTACTCGAGGACGCGGGCGGGCTGACGGTTTTTCTTCTTGGGGCCGCCTTCTTGGTTTAGGGCAGATTGGATCATGACGTACATGGTGCGGCCATCGGCGGAGAGAGTCAGGGCTTCAAAGCCTTGGTTGTTGTTGCGGCCTGTGTCGGTTTCTTCGGGGTTGACCATCTGATCCGGGGCGTAGAGGGGTGGGCTGGCGGCGCTGAAGCTTAGAGAGCCGTTGCGCAGGGGTAGGTAGGCCTCCGGGGGCTGGAGGGCGAATATCATTCGGCCGCTGCGGTCGAATTTATATACGTAGGGTCCGTATTCATCTGAGATCCAGAAGTAGCCATTGTTGTCGATGGCGATGCCCTCGGTGTCAAGGGAGACGCGGCGACCACCGGGGCCGGGGCCCCCGAAGCCGTTTCCGGTGTAGGTGGCGGCGGGGAGAGGAGGGAAGCCCCGGTATGAGGCGTAGCCTGTAGCATCAGGGTCAAGGCCAGTGCAAGGCTGGCCGTTGGGACCCGTTAGGAGGACCGTGTCGAGATACTTTAGGTTGACATTAGGTCTCGAGGGGCTCTCCGCGGAAGCATTCGGCGCGAGCTGTAGGGTAATTTCGAACTTGTGGATACGAGGCTGGAAGTTCAGGGTTCCATTTGTATTCCTGTGGGTGGTTGCGTTAGTTATGATGAGCTTGCTCTTTATCTATTTTTTGGGGGTGGACGTACCAGCCTCGATCAGGCAGGGTCCAGAAGATCCCTGAATACGAGCCATGGCTTGTTTGACGCCACGAACCCTTTTCGATCGTCGCAGAGCTTCCAATGCCGGCTAGGGTATCACCGTATTTATCTCTGGCATTGGACGGCACGAAGCCGTATCCCTCCAATCCGGTGTACGTATAGTCTGTACCTCCGCACGTGGTCTGGTTCACAGCGCGGGGGGATTCATCGCAGGAGCTAGGGGTAGCTCCGGCTGCAGCTGTAGACACTGTCCAGGATAGGGCAGGGAGGAGGAACGATGACCACTTCATGACTGTGTGACTTGAATCGAGACACAAGAAGGCCCCAATTAGCAAGCGTGGTGGTATCTGAGGGGGAGATGCGACCATCGGGAGGCATTGGGGGCGGGAGCTGAGAGGGGGGATGAAATAAATACCCCGATAGCTGGTCGTGTTCGAGAAACGTTCGATGCAGATGCAGGGTCAGCGTCCTCTTTCACCTGGGGCAATGAAGCTGTTGAACGTGGTGGAATTGGTTCACGCGATTCGCTGACAGAGTAGAAGTTAGTGCAGTGGTTCCTGCAGCGATCCAATAACGAGGGCTTCGGAGATGAGGGGATGTACTTGGCGGGGGTTCGAGCCTGCAGGCATGACAGGAACAATCCTGCTCATTGGAATAACACTGAATCATATTAAATCGACAAGATTGGATACTACTACATTATTATGACATCGTGAGATGCTGAGAAATAAAATGCACTTTTTGTCACGTTGTACAAAGATTGCCCCAGACTGCTCTATCCTTACACAGACGCCCCTTTTGATTATTTTACTCTGCCTCAGACTTAATCTTGTCCCAGGTTGTTTGCACTTTCGGGTAACTTTGGGCATTGGATCCTAGATCTTGGTATATCGCGTGGTCTCCTGAGGGTATGTTAGCCGAAGCGCCCCCACGCAAACTAGAGCAAGCGGGCAAATGAACAGTAGCCGTACCTCCCAAAGTTTCAACCCTAGCCTCGTTCTCATCCTCCATCTTGATGAGTTCTTCCCCTGGCTGCTCCTCCTCGGGGTGTTTCTCTTCAACTCCAGCGGCGGCGGCCTTTCCAAGGCCGCCCGCGGCCGAACCGATCATTAAGAACTGGGCATTGGGGTAGTCGATCAATTCGGGCTCCATGGGTATCCAGCGATACTCCTTGAATTTCTCGCGCACACTGTTAGATATCCTCTGTCAGCAGCTAGGAACGGGAAGTGAGGAACAGAAGTGTGGATGCTGACCTCTCCGGATACTCAGGCTCCTTGGGAAGCTGGGCGAATGGGGGTCCTGGGAACGCCGGATTTTTGGATTGAATGAGCCAGCTGCCACGTGCCCGTAATCCAAAGTCCTCTTGGACTGCCCCGATCTCTTCTGGAATAGTCAAGACATAGACAAGGTGAGTGGCTTTCTTGGTAGACGTGATTGCATAGACTCCTTCTGCGTAGGGCGTGGCTTCAGGGACTTCCCGAGTTCCCAGTGTCGCAGTTTCGTAGGTCTTGCCAGGGACAAAGCTCTCCTGGATCTCTTTCATTGATTTCCCGGTTTTCTCAACAAACCCCATTTCTCTCTCTCTTCCTGTTGTAGGGAACCTCTTCTTGGGCAGCATCATTAATCTGCATTTAGCGTTAATATCCACTGGTCCTTTTTCATAATCTAGAGCTGCCCCTAACGGTGTCGGCCGCAGAACAAAAAAACTTCGTGCGACATCTGCAAAGCTTTGGGGCTCTGAGATATTGACTCGTGAGCGGTAGAAGAAGTAGATGATTCCTTTTTCGAGAATACTGGATGGAACGAAATCCTCTCTTTCCTGGGACCTCCCGCCGCCCACTTCTGCTGCGTTGGGAGAGGCAGGAGTGACTTTCGAGTCGGGCTTATCAACTGGTTCTTCCTCTGGCTTCTCTTCCGACTCCGCATCTGTCACTTGTTCAGGCTTTGGCTCTTGGGGCTTCTTTTCCAGCTTCTCCTCTTGGCTAACCTCATTCTTCTCTTCTGGCTTCTCTTTTTGACTGACTACTTTCTCTGAGAAAGTTTAGTTGAGAATCCTATCCTAAGTTAAACGCAGCTTCACCTACTTTCTCCAAGGTCCACGTTTTCCGTGGGAACTGAGTTTTGTACATCCTCGTGCTTCTCGACCCCATCATAATCTTCTTTCTTGCCTCTCTTTGGCTCAGGGCCCTTCTCAGTGAACCCTTTACGCTTTCCGATGTTCGAGCCCCTTCTTTTAGTATCTGGATGTGCCGAGATGGCTTCCTTCGCCTTTTGAGCAGCGTGCCGGGTAGAGGTCCTGGTCGCCATGATCAATTGACAATAGGCGACGTGATTGTTACATATGCGCACAGAATTTCGAAGCAGAATATCTCATACCATTGGTAGGAAAACTAGGACGAACCCTGCAAAATGAATGGAGGTTTGGCAATAGACCAGCTTCTGCTGTCAAGCTCGACGCATGAGGACCGACTGACGTCATCCACCTGGTTACTTCCGCTCCAGGTCTAATCACGTGATTCGGATGTTTGGCGATTGAGTCTAGACCCGAAATTGTAGATGCTTTCTCATATGCGATTAGGAGTAGGTCCATAGGAATCGTCTGTATTTCTAGTTTAATCTATTTCCATTTCATCTGACACTGCAGACCCACTGGACGGGTTGGCTGTACTTGTATCCGTTGATGAAGAGCCCTCCGACGATCCGCTCAGTCTTTCGTTCCTGTTAAAAGTATGGGCAGTAGTTAGAGTTTCCCTCGAGCGCTGGCTTCTTCTCCGTTGTCTTTTTGGACTAAGTGCTGGTACTTGGTTATGAATATCGAATAGAGACTTTGGTGGAGGGAGCTGAGCTTGTTGCGAAAACTCCGAGGGGTTCGTGGTTGGCTTTCGCTTCTTGCCTCTTCTGGGCATTGAGTTTGTGTAAGGGTGCGAATCACTATTATCCGAGTCACAATGGAGGCTTTCCATTGAATCCACTAGATCCCTTTGCCAAACTCCGATATTGTCTTGGAAAGGCAGAAGTAGTGCCGGACGGTGGGAAGCGTTGGGAGGCTTTTCCTCATCTGGCTCCTCGATGGCATATGGTTTGACCACTTCAAACCCTTTAGAACTATCTTGGTTGTCTATGGGGATGCCTTCGATGTGCGAAGATCCTCCGCGTGGTGAGATTTTTTGAGAACGTTGCTCCTGGTCCAAGTGGAAGCAGCTCGAAGGTGACGGAAATGACCAGCCAGAGGTTGCCTTATCTTGCTCCATAGTCTCGGGAGCCATTGTTGTCCGATTCATTATCCAAAATCCAGGCTACGGGAACTCCAGGTGGAGGTTTCTGCCCCCATGCCCAAAATATGAGAATTATTCAGCTGTTGTTAGGAGGATGGAAGCTAGGAAGGTGGCGTGGTCCATGTAGTAATCGCTCGGTATCTACCTAAGGTATGGACTGCGGACATCCCGATCACTTGTAGGTTGCTGTAGGGGGGAAAAGGGGGGAACAACAACCATGAAAAACAAAAAGAAAACACGTTCATATAATGACTTTATTAATTATCTGCGAAAAGCACATCCTCTCTTCAACGTTTTTCTCTAAATAGAAAATAACGAGGCAAAAGAGTATGAAAGCGACGGAGGTGAGAAATGTACACTCTTAAGTTCCCCTGGCAGCTCCTCACCGCCGAGCCCATCATTGGCCCGCGCAACTCGCTTATTCAATAAGTCCACGTTACCGCCATCGAAGGTGTCCTGTTCAGACTGTCCAGATCAGAGAGTCCGGACCCTCCACGACCTCCCTTTGCTCTTCTCCTGCCTATTCCTCCTCGTGTGCAGTGAATGAGGTCGTCGCCTCTGTGATCTCTTTGTGTTTACCGTGCGGAGCTTGCTTCTCTATGGTGCGGCTCCGGCCAACCCTCCTTCAAGATGCAGTCCTCCCCAAACATGCTCACCAAGGTACGCTTCCCCTCATCAGGCTGCATCTCCCTTATCCCTCCCTGCCTCGCCGCCCTAGGAATAAATATTGAGTATTATGTCGGCAACAGTTTGAGTCGAAATCTTCCCGTGCAAAGGGAATTGCCTTCCATCCCACGAGGTGAGTTGGAGCTTCCACCATCCTACGCGTCGCAGCCGACTAGGAACTAACTCGGAGCCGCAGACCATGGATTCTAGTGTCCCTTCATTCGTCGACTATTCAACTATGGGACTATCGTATGGGAACACTTATTGACCGGTTTGAAGAACACGATGGCCCTGTTCGAGGCATTGACTTTCATCCTACACAACCCCTCTTTGTCTCCGGAGGTGACGACTATAAGATCAAGGTGTGGAGTTACCAAACACGGAGGTGTCTGTTCACGCTCAATGGACATCTTGACTATGTACGAACCGTGTTCTTTCATCATGAACTTCCCTGGATTCTGTCTGCCTCCGACGACCAGACAATTCGAATCTGGAATTGGCAGAATAGGTCGCTAAGTATGTCGACTTCCGACCACCTGTCACCTGCGAGGAGCTAGCTGACTCTTAATGCTGCTTAGTTTGTACCATGACGGGCCACAATCATTACGTGATGTGCGCGCAATTCCACCCGACCGAGGATTTGATCGCTTCCGCTTCCCTGGACCAGTCTGTTCGCATTTGGGATATCTCCGGCCTGCGGAAGAAGCACTCGGCCCCCACGACGATGTCGTTCGAAGACCAGATGGCCCGTGCCAACCCGAATCAAGCAGACATGTTCGGAAATACCGATGCGGTGGTGAAGTTTGTGCTGGAAGGACACGATCGGGGTGTCAATTGGGTCGCGTTCCACCCGAACCTCCCCTTGATCGTCTCTGCAGGTGACGACCGCCTGATCAAGCTATGGCGAATGAGCGGTATGTTACTTTGTAACTCCCATGTGGAAATTATAATGCCGCTAACAGGCAGTTCTAGAAACCAAGGCATGGGAAGTCGACACTTGCCGTGGTCACTTCCAGAATGCCTCCGCTTGTCTGTTCCACCCTCACCAAGATCTCATCCTTTCCGTCGGTGAGGATAAGACAATCAGGGCATGGGACTTGAACAAGAGAACCTCTGTACAGTCTTTCAAAAGGGATATGGATCGATTTTGGGTCATCGCAGCCCACCCGGAGATGAACCTCTTCGCCGCAGGTCATGATACTGGTGTGATGGTTTTCAAGCTGGAAAGAGAAAGGCCTGCCTCTGCAGTGTACCAGAACCAAATTTTCTTCATAACGAAGGAGAAACATGTCAAATCGTTTGACTTTGCGAAGAACGTTGAGTCTCCACCTATGCTCTCTCTCCGCAAACTGGGATCTCCTTGGGTGCCGCCTCGAACTCTCTCGTACAACCCCGCTGAGCGAGCCATTCTCGTCACTTCGCCCACGGATGGCGGCGTTTATGAATTGATCCACCTTCCCCGTGATGCCACTGGAGCCATTGAACCGACCGATGTTAAGCGTGGCCAAGCGTCTTCTGCCGTTTTCGTTGCCCGCAACCGATTTGCAGTCTTCAGCCAAACCAATCAACAGGTTGACATCAAGGACCTCAGTAATTCTACCACGAAGTCAATCAAACCGCCTTCTGGAACTACCGATATCTATTTCGGCGGGACGGGCTGCCTCCTTTTTATCACACCTACCACCGTTGTTCTCTTCGATATTCAACAGAAGAAGCAGTTGGCAGAGCTGGCCGTGAGTGGGGTCAAGTATGTTGTCTGGTCGAACGATGGGCTTTACGCCGCTTTGCTCAGCAAGCATAATGTCACGATCGTCACAAAGACTCTAGAGCAAGTGAGTAGCTTACATGAGACGATTCGTATCAAGAGCGCAGCTTGGGATGACGCAGGCGTCCTTCTTTACTCAACCTTGAACCATGTTAAATACTCGCTCCTCAATGGGTAAGTCATCTTTAACCGATAAATGAGCGCCACTGCTAACCCCTTGATAGTGACAGTGGTATCATCCGGACCCTGGACCAAACGGTCTACCTGGTCAAGGTCAAGGGCCGAAGCATTTACTGTCTGGACCGCAATGCTAAGCCCAGGACTTTGGATATCGATCCCACTGAATACAGATTCAAACTTGCGCTCGTTAAGCGGAATTATGATGAGATGTTGCAAATTATTAAGACATCCAGCTTGGTCGGACAAAGTATTATCTCCTACTTGCAGAAGAAGGGATATCCTGAGATTGCCTTGCAATTCGTGCAAGATCCTCAAACACGCTTCGAACTGGCCCTGGAGTGCGGTAACCTTGATGTTGCTATCGAGATGGCTAGGGAACTCGATCGCCCTACCCTATGGAGCAGACTCGGTACAGAGGCTTTGGCACATGGGAATCACCAGATAGTAGAGATGGCTTATCAGAAACAACGCAACTTTGATAAGCTTTCGTTCCTATATCTGTCTACAGGCGACCAAGAGAAGCTGGCTCGAATGGCTAAAATTGCAGAGCACCGTGGCGACTTTACTTCCCGTTTCCAGAATGCGATCTACCGTGGTGATGTTGAAGATAGAATCCAGATGTTCAAGGAAGTGGACCTATGTATGTTTGACACTCCTCTTTCTTTCCACGAGAAATTCCCACTAACGCACCTTAGATCCTCTTGCGTACCTCACCGCCAAGTCCCATGGCCTGACCGAGGAAGCTGAGTCCATCCTCGAAGCCTGTGGTCTTACAGAGGACCAAATTACCCTCCCATCAATTGAAGAACCTGCGCAGGTGCCGCGACCAGTCGTCCAGACGTTCAAAGCCCCATGGCCTGTCAAAGCCGCTGCTCATTCTTCGTTTGAAAAAGCCTTGATGGGAGAAGTTGGTGCAGGTGACGAGGAGGCTGCCGCAATCGACTTCGAGCCTGAAGATGAGGAAGAAGCTGCTATTGCGCGCGACGCTCTTGAAGATGAGGAAGAAGATGTCGCCGGGTGGGATATGGGAGATGAGATCAACGTCGAGGAAGACGAGGACTTCGTCGATGCGGATAGCGCTGAAGCAGGTGTAGTGAGTAGCGAGGCCGACCTCTGGTCACGCAACTCTCCCCTCGCTGCCGATCATGTTGCTGCTGGCTCCTTCGACACCGCCATGCAGCTTCTGAACCGCCAGGTTGGAGCCGTGAACCTCACACCCCTGAAGCCCCGATTCCTCGAAGTTTACAAGGCTTCCAAGACCTACCTTTCCGCGACACCTGGGTTACCTCCTTTGATTAACTTTGTTCGACGAACTGTTGAGGAAACTGATAGCCGAAAGGTTCTGCCCATTATTCCTAGAGATCTTGAGACCATTGCTAGTGTCGATCTTCAGGAGGGTTACTCTGCTATGAGGGCCAACAAGCTCGAGGATGGCGTGAAGATCTTCAAGGGTATCCTATACGCTGTCCTAGTTAATACCGTCTCGTCCGAGGCAGAGGTTGAGCAGGCTAAGAAGATCATCGAGACAGCCCGGGAGTATATTTTGGCCATGTCTATTGAGCTGGAACGCCGTGCACTTTCCACAGACTCCCCTGACGACCTCAAGAGAAGCCTCGAGCTTTCTGCCTATTTCACAATCCCCAAACTGGAAGTTGCTCACCGACAACTGGCTCTGATGGCGGCGATGAAATTCGCCTTTGCCAACAAGAATTTCTCCTCCGCTCTCAGCTTTGCCAACCGTATGTTAGCCAACGGCGGCTCCGCAAAACTCCTAGAACAGGTAGGTTCTATATCTTCTCCTGAATCAAAAATATACTAATACCTGCTCCCCAAACAGTCCCGAAAAATCAAGACTCAATGCGAACGCAATCCACAAGACAAGATCGAAATTGAATTTGACCAGTTTGCCGAATTTGATATCTGCGCTGCCTCGCACACTCCCATCTATGGTGGATCTCCCAGTGTGTCCGACCCATACACGGGCGCTAAGTACCACGAACAGTACAAGGGCAGCGTTTGCCGGATATCAGATGTGACGGAAATCGGTGCTCCCGCAAGTGGATTACGGTTGTTTGTTCCTGGCCAGAACTAATTTCAGATTATCACATCCGAATGGGTTCCATGTTTAAAATAGAAAGACAAAAATGGACTCTTTTCTTTTTGCATGCTAAGCTGAGGGTGGGGGGAGCTCTGGGACGTGGCGTGGAAAGCTCCTGTTATTTAGATGTATCTGCTGTGTCTCTGATAATTACTGAGCGATGTTAGTACGACTATTCTATTCTTATTTTCAACTTTTTACAAGAACTTGATTATCAGTGTGATGCAAATTGAACCTATTCAAACTCAAAGCCACCACACTACCCTTCTCTATTTCTATTCTATACACTATGTTACATTATCATGACATGTCCATCTCGGTATTGTCAATATTTCCTCCAAAGGATATTAAAGAGCTGAGAATGATTCATCGGCTAATTAAAAATACGAATTCCGCATTCACCCCAATCAAAGGGCCAGGTAAGTACCTCCAATTCTGTTTTCTCAATCGAATCAATCACACCTCCCATCCTTCCACCCGGTCCTCCACCTCTCCTCCCAAAACCGACAATCAAATTCCTTCTTCCCCAACTTGCGATTCACCTCGTTATGCGCCTCACACATCCACGTCCCAAACTCCGAGCGCCCCCCCAATCGCGGCTGATTCTGTCCACTCGGCTCTGCCATCCAGGCCCGGAAATCGTCCGCACACACCCAGCACGGGTACAAGCGCGAGAAAAGCTTTAGGAATGAGCGCATCTCGGTTTGCTGCTCTGGGGTGGCTCTGGATGGGTAGGAGGCTGTGAGCGAGTGGAGGAGGGTCCATGTGGATCGGCCGAGTTCTTCAACATCGGGGGGGCATTCGGGGGTGGGTTGGGAAGTACTGGGAGGTGCAGGGAGGGGAGACTTCGTCGTGGTCGGGCCGATGGTTGCGGAGGAGGGAGAGGTCGTGGTAGAGGCGGCGGTCCCTCCTTGAATTTTAGCTTGTTTGGTTAGGTTACGCCATGAGGCGGCAGAGGTGCAGAGGCGACATCTATGGGCCACTTGGTTAATATCCCTCTCTTCTCCTTCCAAATATCTGGGTCTAGTTGGGTGATTTTGGGGTTTCATGTATTGTATGACATGTGAATGGGACAGATGAAGGGGAAAGAACGTACGGTTTCCCATCCTTATCTAACACCACTCCACTAGGTAATGTTGCCGTCGGGGATTTATCATTCTTGGCCTCTGATGAGGAAGCTGGGACAGGGACTTTGTGGATGAAGAGTGACTTTGGTGGTGGGTTGGCTTGCGATTGCGATTGCGATTCTGAACGAATGTCGGCCATCTTGGGATAAGTTGGGTTATTGATTCAGTTGACGGCCTAAATGCTCGGACCCAAGAGATTTGGGATGTAAAATCTTAGCGAGTATGAGGAACAATCATTCCTTTTTCTTGGAAATGGGAAAGACAATCGGATAAAAAAATGGAGGTATAGATGCATGAAGCCGTCCACCCAATTGGAGGATTTGTCAGCTTCGGCCGATTCAAAGCGATCGCTTTCGTTTTGCGCGCCGAGATCTGGATGAGCTTGGCTCTAGGAGATTGGATGCGGCCTTCATTCTAGCTTCTGTTTTTTTTTTGATTTTTTTCTTTAATTTTTTTTTACAAGTACTAGTGGATGTTTCATTGTAGTGGACGATTCCAAAATATTTGTTTCTATCGTTTGGCCCTGCTAACCACCAAATACCGCGATCGCCTCCTCGAGGGTGCAGTTTGATGCTTATCGCGTCGTTCCATCCACGACCGTGCTTCTCCTCTTCCACTCCCCAGCTTGATCTACACCAGCTATTTTTTGGTTTCAGTCACCTATTTGAATGAATAATCGGATGGTTGTCGCGAAAGAAAAGTGAAATATTTCATACTGCAGCTATAAGCTCATCGCAAAAAGCGAACAAAATGGCTCCGCGTTACGCAATATCAAACTCTGAATCCGAGGCGGAGCTCCAACAACCCCCAAGCCCCTCCAATGCTGCGCTGGAAAAAGCTCTACGCGATGCAGTCGCCAAGGTTTACGGGACAGGTAAAATGGAGGAATTGACTGTCAAGAGAATCCGACTGGCGGCGGAGAAATCGCTTCACCTAGCGGAGGGCTTCTACAAAAGCACCGGGGACTGGAAAACGAGGAGTGACAGCATCATTAAAAACGAAGTAGTATGTTGTATGGTACTGTCTTGATCTGTTAACTTGATAGCTTATTATCGTCATGTCCATAGGAAGTACAAGATACCGCGACGCAAAAACCACGATCAGACTCAGAGGAAGAAGTTCCTGTCAAGCAAACCAAACGATCCCAACCCAAACAATCTTCGACATCACGAAAGCGCCGAAAGACAAGCACCTCGGAACCCGAAGAGAGTGAGGTGCTTAGCAGTCCCCCGAGCGGCCTGAGTGACGAGGCAAGCCCTAAATCCACCCAGAAACAATTAGAGGTGGCACATAAGAGGAAAACCAAAGAGATTGTGGAGAACTCTGATGCGAATGGGGAGGAGGATGCAAAGCCACTTGGGGGGAAAGTTGACCCTGAAGGTGATTCCGAAAGTGAAATGTCGGTTGTACTCGATAAAGAGCCTCAACCCAAGCGTCAACGGAAGAAAAATACCGGAACAGCCCCCGCAAAAGCTAAGAAGACGAAGGTTCCCGCGAAAGGAAAAGACGCAGACTCGGACCCTAATCAAGCCGAAATTAAACGACTGCAAGGGTGGCTGATTAAATGTGGTATCCGCAAAATGTGGGCGCGAGAGCTGGCTCCGTACGACACACCCAAGGCGAAGATTAAGCACCTTAAGGATATGCTACAAGAAGCCGGCATGGAAGGGCGCTATTCACTGGAAAAAGCCAAACAAATCAGAGAGGAGCGGGAGCTCAAGGCGGATCTCGAGCTAGTTCAAGAGGGAGCAAAACGATGGGGTAAAGCGAGTGGAGATGAAGAAGGGAGTGAGAGCGGCCAGCCGCGACGGAGGTTGAATCGGGGGCGACAGAGCCTTGCGTTTCTGGGGAGTGATGGCGAAGAAACCGATTGATGCGACGCTCAACCTCTCGGTGGGTTTTGCTGTGCGTGTCCGTGTAACGGCAATCTCGGATAATCTTCGTAGGGAATAATTTCTTCATGAGTCCCAAGGCATTATCGCAGCCAGATGGTTTCCCATTCCATTTTGTTTGCCCATCATTTCCCAGCCTTAGACCCACCCATCCGCTGCGCAACTAAGCTGAAGACAGCGACAGAAGAGATGAATAGGACGAGATTGTAGAACTGGGCTCGGAAATAACCAATGCTAATCAGCGCCTGTCGTTTCAAATGGGAAAAGAAAGGGTTGAAGCCTACGGCAGTGCGGGAATACTCATTCTCTTCCGCTTCGGATCGGGCCTCGACGAACAGGCGTCGTAGATTGGGGAGACCTGCCTGCGAAATGTTAGCGAGACGAAGCCCTCGGTTCTGTCTGAAAGAAGGTTAAGACAGGGAGAGGTATGCCGTACCATAGTGATATGCGTGGTCGGAGGAGGAGGGGGAGGAAAGGAGGCGGCGATGGTGGACGGGACGCCATTATTTAATTAAGCGTCGACCCGATTATTGAGCCGCTTTTTGTGGACAACATCTCCCCTCGCCCCAGACCCAGATCAACTCTAACCTCCCTCCAGCATCGTCCGTTACTACTCACCTCCCCACTTTCTATCCTCCTTTCACCCTACCCAATCCTCTATATTAGAGGATCATGATCTGATTTATCCCAGTGGCCGTCCCTTGTTCCCCCCCGTTCTCTCCTAGGCAGTTCCATTAATCGTCGCTGAAGCGAACTCTCCATCGCCCAACTCCCCCGCAGTGCTCACGACGCAACGCAACGCCTTATACTCCCCCTCCTCTTCATTGCTTCCTGCGGAGGCGCGACCCGGTCGCCGCTGAAGCTTTCATTCATCCACCATGACGATGAACAGGATCCGCGGCGCCTTTGCGGTGCCTAGGAAAGGAGAGACGTTCGAGCTGCGAGCTGGTCTTGTGTACGGCTTCTTTTGCCCTGCGGAAATTCCCCCACTGATAACTTCGTGCTGACTCAAACGCTAGCTCCCAATACGCCTACGAGCGGTATGTAGTATTTATATTTTATACATTTGGGCCCATCTTAATCGATCGGGATAGTGTTCTGATTCGTGTTTAGGAAGGAGTCGATCCAGAAGACCATCATGGCCATGACGCTAGGAAAGGACGTCTCCGCTCTCTTCCCCGACGTCCTTAAGAATATTGCCACCAATGATCTTGAACAAAAGAAACTAGTTTATCTTTATCTCATGTGGGTGCTCATCAGATTCGCGCAGCCTGACCCTGCGGCTCGCTAACCTCGAATCCGTGTGGAACAGGAATTACGCCAAATCTCACCCGGACCTCTGCATTCTCGCCGTGAACACATTCGTCCAGGATTCCGAGGACCCCAACCCCCTTATTAGAGCGCTTGCAATCCGAACTATGGGATGTATTCGAGTCGACAAGATGGTGGACTATATGGAAGAGCCCCTCCGAAAGACCCTGCGGGACGAGTCGCCCTATGTCCGCAAGACTGCTGCGATTTGCGTGGCTAAGCTTTTCGACCTGAACCCAGCCATGTGCCTAGAAAATGGCTTCCTCGAGATGCTCCAGGAGATGATTGGTGATCCTAACCCCATGGTCGTTGCGAATTCCGTGACGGCCCTCTCCGAGATTTACCACGCGGCTCCCGAAACGCAAGCTCTCCAGGTGACACAGAATACACTACGCAAACTTCTTATGGCTTTGAACGAATGTACAGAATGGGGTCGTGTCACGATTCTGACGACCCTGTCGGAGTATAAGACGACCGCTGTGTCCGAGGCGGAACAAATCTGCGAGCGAGTTGCGCCTCAATTCCAACATGCAAACCCCAGCGTGGTATTGGCTGCCGTCAAAGTAGTTTTCCTTCATATGAAGAATATCAATGCCGAACTGTCTGGGAACTATCTAAAGAAGATGGCTCCCCCACTAGGTATGCTCCTCCCTCTTTTTTTTTAATTTTACCTTACCGAAACCATCAACATATTAACCACCAGTGCTAGTTACTCTTGTATCCTCCGCTCCAGAAGTTCAGTATGTCGCTCTACGGAATATCGATCTATTACTCCAAAAGCAACCGGATATTCTCAATAAAGAACTCCGTGTCTTTTTCTGTAAATATAATGACCCACCATATGTCAAATTCCAGAAGCTCGAGATCATGGTGCGGATAGCGAACGACCGGAACGTCGACCAGTTACTAGCGGAGCTGAAGGAGTACGCACTTGAGGTGGACATGGACTTCGTGCGCCGTGCCGTTAAGGCTATTGGTCAAGTCGCGATCAAGATCGAGAGCGCTAGCGAGAAATGCGTCAATACTCTGTTGGACCTTATCAATACTAAGGTAAACTACGTGGTGCAAGAGGCTATTGTGGTGATCAAGGACATATTCCGAAAATACCCCGGCTACGAAGGCATCATTCCGACCCTATGTAAATGCATCGACGAACTAGATGAACCGAACGCCAGAGCTGCACTTATTTGGATCGTTGGGGAGTACGCAGAAAAGATAAGCAACGCTGGAGATATCCTGGCAGGCTTTGTTGAGGGATTCAATGAAGAATTTTCTCAGGTTTGTCTCCCATCTCAATTTAAACCTCATCTGGGGTGGTGGAGTCTAACAAAAAAAAAATTTAGACCCAATTACAAATCCTCACTGCTGTCGTCAAACTCTTCTTGAAACGACCTGAAAAGGCCCAGGGTCTCGTCCAGAAAGTGCTGCAAGCCGCTACAGCGGAGAATGACAACCCAGACGTTAGGGATCGAGCATACGTCTACTGGCGTTTGTTGTCAAACACCAGTGATTCCAATGCCACCAAAAATATTGTCCTTTCAAAGAAACCTCCAATCGTGACAACAATCCACTCTCTGCCTCCAGCTCTCCTAGAGCAGCTCCTCGGAGAACTTTCAACATTGGCATCTGTCTACCACAAACCTCCGGAGCAGTTCGTCGGCCAGGGCCGATTCGGTGCAGACGCCGTCCAAAAAGCTGCCATTGAGTATGTATTCCTATAGCTTGGCTATATACCGCAACCACTTAGCTAACGAATCACCTCCCTTAGGGAACAAATCCAAAACGCACGAGAAAATCCTCTGGCCGCAGCGGCGGCTGCAGCAGTTAGCGGTACGACACCGCCTCCCCAAGCGCAGAGCAACATCGAAAACCTCTTGGATATCGATTTCGATGGCACAGCGCCCGCATCGGCCCACAAGGAGCCAGGTGGTGGCATGTCAGGACTTGAAGGACTCGCCGGCACTCCCGTTCGTGTTGAATCTCCTGCAGTTGGCGCACCCGCCGGAAGCAATAACCTAGACGATCTTCTCGGGGTCTTTGGCGATGGTGGGGCCACGAGCTCCGCCAGCGGAACCGCAGCTCCCAATAGTGGCGCTGGAGGGGATCTCATGAATGGATTTGCTGGTCTGGATCTCTCTGGGAATAATAGTGCTACATCACCGCCACCCGGGGGAAGTCAACCCAAGAAGACCAACGAGGACATCATGTCATTATTCTGAACCAAAAGCCTGTGGGACTGGGATTTTGAGCGGGTGCCGAATAATCTTCATCATACTATATAGCGAAGAGAGAAGAAAGTCAGTAAGCGAAAGTCAAATCAAGATCATTTATAATTCATATCCCTGCCCAATTCGTTGATGATATGTCTTCCTAATTTTTACTGATCTTCCGATGTTATTTATAGCTGGCTAGTTTCTGCTGTTTCTTCTATCTTCGTTTTCCCCTCTTGCCCCTTTTTTGTTGTATATCTTTCTTGCGCATCCTAGCATTTGATTTTCTATGATGCCTTAACAAACCCCAGAGAAAAATAGACCTATTATTATTGAGTAAATGAAAGCAAGAGAATGTACAAATTTCCCCCCACCCCCCCCCCAAACAAAAAGAAAGGAAGAGGGAGAGTTAACTTTATTAAAATAGGAAAGATCTGAAGACAAGTTTCAGCCACGAAGCAGTAGTGCTGGTAGACGATATAAAATTAGTGTTTCTTCGTACTAGTAAATGCTCTCTCACATGTCTCCAGGGCTTTGCAGTGCAACTAACCATATAGTGTCACCTTTCAGAATAATTTATGCGTTATTCGGACAGTTGATAGCCTTGGCTGCTGTCCTCATCCGGAGTACATCTAGGGCCTCGTGCGATTTGACCCCTCCAGTTTTCCTACACTACCCAGCTTAAAGTTTATAAATGTTTCCTGTGGAGAATTCGTGACTCGGAGAGAATAGTTTGGCCATCGACCTCTCTCCTAGCCGACGGATTACGAGTGGTATTATGAACTGAGCTTAATTGTTGTGGGTTTTATTATACTTCTATTGCCCTGAAAAATATGGCAGGATCGCTGTGCCGCAGCAAGAGGAGACCGCTGGCATCGAACGAACCCAAGGAGGCTTTCCGCCACCTGAAAAGGATGGATATCGGCCGTCTTTCTAAAATAGACAACCTAGAGATCATGCAAGCTCCGTCGAACCGGATGCCTCCATCTGGCAGAGTAGTCTGTGATACCCAAGCTGGAAGAAGAGCACAAGCCGTACATCGACAGCCTGATCGACCTCATGGAAAACATTTATGGGCTTGAATATGGCGAATCGCGCTCCCTTTTCTCCAAGGGACTTATAAAAAAGGCCCATCTCCCGAAGCTATTTGCGCCAAATGTTGTGACCGTGGAAGAGAGCCAGCCCTGCGCCTACGCCAGAAGCTAGCCTGAGACCAACCAGCTTCCACTGGTGCTCTCCTGCTGGGCATGGAGGTTGGATGGGAAATTCTGGCGATTCAACACCACTCTGACAATCCCATGGTCCAGTGTAAATCTACAGGTTTTAATTACAGAGTTGAACCTTTATCCCTTGTAATACGACGCGTCTATTTTGTCACGCTGGCTTTGGAAGTGAAGTAAAATATTCTGGCAGTGCCGTAATGTTAAATATGTGTTTTATGCTTCTCTAAATATGGAGGCAGAGACTCAAATGGTAAGCCCTGCAGATATGCCACACAACAAACGACACTGCGTCGATCGCCAGCCATACTGAATATTTGTTGATAGAGGGTAACCCGTGATGCATGGTAGAGATGGTCATCTACAATGAACTACATCCCACAAAGATACCTCAGCACGATATTATCTAGATGTGGAGGTTATGGATCAGGATACACATCCAGATACAACTTTCCGGTACTTCCTCTCAGTTACCGTCGAAGGTTTTGCGTTCCAGGACAAGAAGTGGAGTAAGTTATTTATCAGGGGCATCTATTTTTATCTTTCTCTTTTAGTATCCCTCCTAATAATTAACCTTATACAAAAGGGCCCTTATAGTTGAGCGCATCGGGGGTGTTAAGTGGAATAAGAAAGCATACAGCCGTCTCGTCCTCAGACCAACAAAAGAGCTCATTAAAGCCATTGTTTGAAAACAGGACGCCACCAGTGAATCCACCGATGCCGTCGATCGCTGAACTAACTCGTGGACCACTCTACCGTGTAACCTGCGGCGGTGTTGGAACCAGCCCCGAAGATGTCGAGGCCGTATTTTATCTCGGTAGCATTTGGAAATGCGTTGTGCTACTCGACGAAGCAGACGTACATATTTCTGAGAGAGAAGACCCAGCAAGGCCTTCAGCGAAGCCCTCCGGTCTCCGCTTTTCTCTGAGTATTGGAGTACTATAAAGGAATCCTCGTCCCGACTTCCAATAAAATCGGAATATTTGACGAGGCTTTCAAGTCGCGTGAGCAACTAATCATCCACTGACCCAGTCTGGGCCGCGACGTAGACAGATCTGGGGAAACTCCATCCTTCCACTGCAGAAGGCGAAGATCAAGGCTCGAATCACAGAGCTTCAAGGTAAACTGCATGAATTAGTCTGCACCGGCTGAATGGGCGAGATATCCGCAACGTCATCCAGAAAGCAAGGCTATTAGCGCGGTTTCAAAAGGAACGGCTTTGATACGGGAATTTGAATGGGGTTACTGACCTATCGAAGGAGTTTGAGTGAGCAAAAGCTGGATGAAGATCATAATGATTGTCACAAAGGCTCGGTGGAGCATAAGGAGGGCCCGAATTAGAGGATATTGGGCTAATTCCCGAAGGGCTTGGTTTAAATCGGGATGTTGGTGCAATTTCCCTTCAAATAGAAGTCCTCGACTTACCGAGGAATGAAGGTATCATCTGCGTTGGACGAAAAAGTAAGGGCTCTGACACAACATGGCCCTTGACTTCGCGCCGTACTTCACTGGTAGCAGCTTAACGTGCTTTCCCACAACTACTCCATGCGACACGACGTACTTAGTGCAACTAGCGTGACCCTGATCAAGGAGACGTCGTAGTCGCCATTTCTGCAAAATTCAAATTTCAGACCATTGTATTCAACGTGGCCTTGCTCGTGCGTGTGTACATGCGCTCCAAATCAGTGAACAAGACGTTTATTCCTCGAACTGAAAATTGTGTACAAATAAAGATCCGGTGTTTTCGAAGCCACAAGAAGTTAATAGCTTGTAGCTCAACGGAATCTATTAGACTCGATACGCCATTAGATTCCTACCTACCGTCGAAGCATATGCGAGTTTTTGGGTAGTTGTGCGTAGAAGCACACAGTAAATCATACCATCATACCGATAGCTTATAAATTGTTTGTGATGGATATGTATTCCTCATCCTACTATTTTATGTACTCTTTGAATTTTATATATTTTTTTTTTAATTTAATGATGCAATCCATAAATTCCTCTAGCTCGGGGTTCTCTCAAGAACGCGGAGGTGCGCATAACTGCCCAAAGCTTTGCATCCACCAGAGGGAGCGTAACCAGAACCATCGGTCCTACCTAATACTGCTGGGAGGGGAGATGGGTCCACCACCTCATTGTAACCCATAATGATTATTCACCCTTGGGGTTACGAAGACTGTTTGTCGTGTACATCCCCCCAACGAAGGTGGGCCAAAACAGGTAACAATGGCATGAAAGCCTCAGGATTCCATAGGAGTCTATCTATAAGAAGGACTTCAATCCATTCCATCCCTCCCCTAAATACGCCCAAGAACTCCCACCATTAAACAATTTTCTTGTGCTCCCCTTTTTTTTATCAAATCGATAAAGAGGGAACTCTCACCAAAAACTCGTACCATGACGATCGACCAGGCAAGCTACAAATTCGAAGGATGGATGGGTCTTGATCCAAGCTCTGCTGAAGGCAATATGGTTTGGCAGGAATTCGAGCCTAAACCTTGGGAGGAGACTGATATCGATATCAAAGTCAACCACTGCGGTATTTGTGGCTCTGACTTGCACACTCTTCGGAGTGGATGGGTAAATTTCTATGCGTAACACACCCACCAGAAAAAAAAAAAAAACATTCAAGAATAAGGATAAAAGAGCTAAAAAAAACCGTATTATAGAGTCCCTCCATCTACCCATGCTGCGTGGACCACGAAATCGTCGGAACTGCAGTCCGCGTAGGCTCCCAAGCAGTTGGAGGCATCAAGGTCAGTGACCGTGTGGGTGTTGGCGCACAGGGAGACTCTTCGCGCACAGGGAGACTGTTCTCTTGGAAGACTGGGGGATTGCGCCGAGTGTGCTATGGGAATGGAACAGTACTGTTCCCAGAAGTTCGTGAGTGCCTATAATAGCGTCCACGTGAACGGCGGGCTTTCCTACGGTGGGTATGAGCTATACAACCGCTCTGCGTCCCACTTTGTGGTCAAGATCCCAGACGGCATTAAGTTGCACCTATGCTATGTGCCGGTGCCTCACTGTACAGTCCTCTGAAGCACAACGGCTGTGGCCCTGGCAAGCGTGTGGGCATTATCGGTGTTGGTGGCCTTGGTCACTTTGGCGTCCTCATCGCAAGGGCAATGGGAGCTGACAAGGTTGTTGCTATCTCTCGCAAAAAGCCCAAGGGTGATGATTGTTTGAAGATGGGCGCGGACCTGTACATTGCGACGGAAGAAGAGCCAAACTGGATGACTATGTATGCCCGGTCATTGGACCTCATCATCTGTACCATCCCAACTGCCAAGGTTTGTCTCTTTTCTTTCTTTCTTTCTCTTGTTCTTCTTTCTTTTGGAGAGGTCCTACTATAGTCTCAGTTATTTAACCGGTTTAATCCGGTCTAACACCGAGATCGTTATAGATACCCATAGCCCAGTATTTGGGTCTCCTTGTCTTGGACGGCAACTTCGTTCAGGTCGGTATGCCTGAGGATGGCGCACTTGCAACACCGGTCCCGAGTATCGGTCGTCGCATTAAAGTGGGGGGATCTTTTATCGCAAGCCCTAGCGAGACCAGGGAAATGTTGCAACTTGTGATTGAGAAAGGTGTAAAGGCGTGGGTCGAAGAGGTCCCGATGAAGGATGCCAACAAGACAATCGTCGACATGGAAAATGGGAGGGCACGATACCGCTATGTCCTTGTCAATGGGGATCACGAATAACAATAGGTAAGAAGATATGTGATGAATTGGAATGAAGTTTAATTTGGGGGGGGGGGGGGGGGGGGGGGGGGGGGGGGGGGGGGGGGGGGGGGGGGGGGGGGGGGGGGGGGGGGGGGGGGGGGGGGGGGGGGGGGGGGGGGGGGGGGGGGGGGGGGGGGGGGGGGGGGG